>OY776278.1:64007614-64142614 GCA_963675445.1 Linnaemya vulpina | reverse complement strand
TGATCGCATTTTCTTTAAAGGCCAACTGTTTGTTCGTTGTTATTGATAATTATTTTTAGATACACACATACCATAGACTGTGATACGTGGACACAAGAGAAGCTGCAATGTACGCCGAAATCAATTCTACATATAATTGAATAAATAATGTCAAAAATTAATGGAAACATTAATGTTTAGCGTTTGTTTATTGTATATATATTATAGTGTGTTTGTGTATTTTCCTACCATTTATGATACGTTGCCAACCACTTGCACACATTGTTATACATTGTTGTACATTGTAATACAATTTATTTCTTAAATTACTTTCTAAATTGGTAATAACCTACTTGTGATAATATATTTATGTATGTATAAATTGAAAATATTTATATGTTTTTACATGTTATGTATATATCATAAATTAGTTTTTGCAAAAGTGCATTGCTTTACAACTGAGTGTAAGTATAATATAGCCACACAAATGTTCGCTTATGCATTTGACAGTCTTTTCGTCGAGTTTTGACAGTAGCCAAAGCTAGCCTACGCATATTATAGTTGTCCTTAACTCTTTTGACTAAAATAGTGTTTTTATTAATTGTTATTAACTGCAAATATTTTTTGAAAAATGAATTAGAAATACTTAAAAATATTGAAAATGATGTAGACAATTTATAAAATCAGCTTGATCATCAATCTTAAGTTCTTAAATTTCGAAGAAAATTCATGCACATACATACATATGTACATATGTATAGCCTAGTTTTATTCCTGTTTCTTTAAACTTTGATAACGAATTATAGCGCTTAAAATTTTAAATTATTCAAAAGCAGGAAAATACTTTAAAATTGAGCTAAGTAACTTTATTTTACAATAGATTATTTGATCAACACACCCTTCAGAAAATTTTTGGAAAAAAATTTTCAAATTTTAACAATTTCGCAGATATAAAAAACTTTAATATTTAAAAATAATGTTTCTGGTTTTACTACTACGTTAAAAAGATATTAACATTTTGTTAATTTTTGATTTTTTTAGAAAAAAAATATGTAAAATTTTGACCAAATAGTAAATTTCAGACCAAATTTCTAACAGCAGTAATTTGTTTCTTTAAAATAAAATTGTTTAAATAATTTTTTATTTAGAGTGAAATTAACACTATCTGATTTCTTATTTAAAAACTTAAGAAATATAAATCGTTTATTATTTGGAATATAAAATTTACTTAAAAAAATTACTATAATTTTGTTTCTTAACTTTTGAAGTATAGCTGATATTTTGTAAACTATATTTTTTTCTTACAAGTTAGTAATATTTTTTTCTTGTTAAACATACGTTTTAGTACTAATAAATTTAAAAAACGAGAAGAATGCTTCTAAGTAGTATATTTTATTAAAAATGTACGAGAAATTACATTTTTTTCACTGCAATCGTGTTATTGTTCTTCTTTTGTTCGTAATTGGTTTATTCACATTTAAACAGGGAAATACTCAAACATACTTACTGCTTTTATGATTAGTTGCAGTGTTTAGAATTTGCAATCAACTACAAGCATTTCGTAGCAAAATACATGCTAAATTAATCATGCTATAACAATTTTCATTTAGTTGGTGCTAGCTCAATATTCAATTTTCCAAAGTCAAGAAATTGCCATTTGAGTGCGATTCATGTCATTCTCTGTTACATACATATGTATATACATATGCATATGTTTTATAATTTTCCGGATACATTATTTGGGGTAACAGTTTTTTGTTCTAAAAATCAGTTTTTTCCTCCAATTTTAAGTTTATTCCCAAAAAAGATATGGCAACACTGTTTGCACCACTGCTTTTCGCCAAAGGTGCACAAGATAAATCTAAGTGTGTAAGTGAGCGAAAGAGATAAACACACACGCAGAAACAATTTGCTGTTACGAATTTAGTTGAAACTTACTTTTTATTGAAAATTTGTGAGCTGATACATCTGAAATAAGTTCTTTAACTATAATGAATTTATTTTAGATATCTTAATTTTTGCAAAAACAACTTAAATGAATTTAATTTAAAATTTTGACTTTCCCAAAAATTTTGTCTATTTATGGAAAGTAGATATATGTACATATGTTAAGTAATTAATTATGTTTTAACATTTTTTTTATAACTTTAGATTGTTTTTAAATATTTGATTTTTTTCCTTCAACTTATCTTCATTTTAGAGCACAATAAAATTTCAAATGTTAATATTTTTGTTGCAGTTTCGCAACAAAATTATATTTTGATATTATCGAAAATAAAAATATCTTATCTTAAATTTTTTGTCATAAGTATATTTTAGCATAAATGCTTTTCATACAGCATATATAATAACTTTTTTGGAGTATGTTTGAGAAAAATGAGTAAGAAGATAAACAAAAATTTGTCTCAGATGAGAGGTGTGGCCTAGAACTCAAAAAACTTGGGAGCTAAACCATTAAAAAATAATGCTAAAAACTGCTAAAAAAAAAAAAAAAAAAGATCTAAATTTTTTAAGCGTATTTTTGAAAGCATATCCCGATTTTTTTGGAAAATTCTTGATAGAAAAACTAATAAAACCATATGTATTTTAAAGTTTTACTATAAAAATTTATTTAATAACAGAAATTAACGTACAAAAAATTGTATGTAGCATGTACAATAGGTGTAATAATATAACTTCAAACTTTGCGTACATAAAATAGTTTATTCCAGTGGCCGAAAATAACTGTTTTTATTTCGGATCAAAGAGGTTACGCTAAAATTCCCTTTATATGCATTAGGGAATTTTTAAACATTATGCTCGCATTTGCAGTGGCTCACAGCTTATTTCAACCACACTCATTAAAAAAGCAGAAGCAAACTATTGGAAAAATTCGAAAATATCAAATAATTATATTGACATAATTCTTTGGTTGTATTTTTAGAAGTTCAATATCTGTGAAATTTGTACATATACTCTAATAATGTGTATGACACTTATATCTACTTCATTCAAAACGCTCAATTTTAAGGAAAGAATAGTAAAAAAAAAAAAAAAATTTAATAATGGTTATTTTTAACCGAAAAAATTTTTTTTGTTAATATAATGGTTCTGTATAAAAAAAAATTTACCATTTTAATTGGTTACGATAACTAAAATAAAATATATTTCTTCATATTGTTAATTATAACCATTACACAAAATTCATCTACATATGTTAATTGTTAAATATGATTTTGTTTTCATTTATCTTATAACTGTTACGTCACTAGGTTATTGAAACACAAAAATCATAAGCATGTTACATAGTAGGTACAACACATCAGTCTTAACATAAATAACATCGTTTGTTATGAAATCAAAACATAAAATTTTGCATCAAACAGTCACACAGTTGCTATGAAACGAACATTTATAAAATCATTACAACAAATGCACTAAGAAACATATCAATCAGATTCCAATTGCAACTTGAATGGCATTTTATAAAGCACAAATGTCTTGGTAAATTTTCTAGCAATTCCATCCCCCAAAAGACACAAATTAGTAGGCTTGTCAATGCATTTTAATTTTAACGAATTACATTTTTATGATATGAAATGTATTCGCTGGGTGGTTAAGCAATGTCTATATGCATTTCATTGCCGCTTTTTACCAAATCATTTAAGAATTAAATTTTTCAAAGGACGACATCGAAAACACATTGTGACAACTTATTTCAAAATTTACAACAAAAATATCACATGACGCCCAAATATTTTGAAGTAATTAATATATTATGTAATTGAAAATTAAATACATCATCAAAAGTATGTTCTTCAGTTTCTGACTCAGATGAAATATTGTTACAAAGATTAGAAATAGATTTAAATAAAACGACAATGTGGCTATATGTACTTGGCAGCAGTGCCAATTAATATATAGTTGTCAAAATGTTACAACCCTGGTCAATACTATATAGATAATATTCAAATTAACGGAAATGGAATACTCCAGAATATACAAGATCATTCAAGGCTGTGCCAATAAGAGTAAACCACAACAACAACAAACCTAGCAACATAAAAGCTAAGAGATGTTATTCTTAATGATCTTGTATGCAAGTATTCGCTGCTAATAAAGCTAAACAGATTCACAAGTATACACAGCCATGTACACGTAGAAGAAACAAAACCACACACTCATCCATACAACCACTCATAGTTACCATAGGCAAAACACACAGAACACTCATACATTCAACCACACATAGTTACCATAAGTAAACCAAACAAGTCAGCATTGTCATGTATACAAACACACACATGTCAAGTAAAATACAACCACCATACCCAGAACGTCGAGGTTACCAGACGACGTCATTTTTGCTATATAAAGGCGCTGCCAGAGCTCAGCGAGAATCAGTGTGATTTCAAATATAGACGTGTCAACATCGCTGAGGGTTGAGTAGTACAAATACTCGTGTAAATAAAGTAGTAAATAAAGTGTTGCCGCATTATATTTCTAAAATTAATTTGTCCGTGTTTTAATTTGATGCAATAAAACGAATCCTTGAAGGATAAGTAATAAAACAGTTTTTACGAAAAGGTCTAAAATCGTAACAATTGTTGTCAGAAGTGGGATTGCAAAAATAATTAAAAGGACATTGCAATTTAAGAAAAAGAAAAAAAGGACATTAAAAAAAAATAATAATTTTAAATAAATAATCATGAAATTTGATGAGCTAAAAGTTGAACAGCTGAAAAAGGAGCTCAGCAAGCTTGAATTGCCAACTGCAGGTAACAAGGCTGAACTGCAGAAGAGGCTGATAGATGAGTTTAAGAATCGCGGCATGGACATCGGGACATACGAGTTTGAGGACAAAGACGATGTGCAGGTATGCCCTCCTGCCACGACCAGCAGCATGGACATAAATTCAATGTTCGCTGCTATGATGATTCAGATAAAAGGAATCAGTGATGCACAAAGTGAAATAAAACAGAACTCTCAGCAGATGCAGGACAAGCTTGTAGCCGAAATTCAGCAGATGCAGGAAAAACTTGTTGCCGAAATAACTGAAATAAAACAGGACTCTCAGCAGATGCAGGACAAGCTTGTAGCCGAAATAAGTGATATAAAACAGAACTCTCAGCAGATGCAGGAAAAGCTTGTAGCCGAAATACAGGAGTCAAATAAAGCCATGCACGAGACCCTGGAGAGGTTTCTGAAGCCATTAACAGGAGGGTGGATTCTATCGAGAATAAATTCTCAGAGCTGGCGGATAGAGTCCAACATCTAGAATGCGGTGGCCTGGAACTGCATGCAAAGGAGTTCGAAGAGAAAATGCATGCTCTAGAGGACAAAGTGCATAACCTGGAGTGTAGTGGCGGGCCAGTACGAGCAGTTGCGGAGGTTTCTGCGCGGGCAAAAGCGCCATGCTTCGACGGCAGCGTACCATTAGGCATCTTCAAATTCCAGTTCGCGATTTATACAGAATGGAATTGCGATGTAGAGTTCAATCGAGTGTTTAGTGCAGCTAACATATCCAGGCGAGAGTCACCCGTTCCTGGACCATTTTAAAACTGAGGCTTTCGTTAACGGCATTCGCGACTCTGATGTTAAACTGGCGGTGTGCGCTACGCAGAAATCCACTTTCGCTGAAACTGTGTCATTTGCGCTGGCTCAAGAGACTGCCAGAATGGTTTTCAAGCCACAGATATGTAAAGTGCGGAGTGTGGATGTTTTGCCTGAGGAGGATAACAACCTAGTGGCTAGCGTTAAAGAGGCAATGCAACAACTGCTGGCAGAGAAGGCTATCAAAGAAAATCCTAATTGCTTTAACTGCGGGAAAATCGGTCATTTTCAGCGCAGCTGCAAAGCACAAAGGAAGAGAGGTAGATCTGTTTCGCCACCAAGAAACAGCAAACGGGTGAACCAAACAACATCACAAGAGTCCCCGTTAAACTAAAACGAGCTAGCACTAAGGGGCAAGAGCTAGCTCTCACAAACGAGGGCCCCACAATCTCCATATCAGTGATGCAGCAGAAAAATAGCAACCTCACTGCGTCCGGACACATCAACGGGGAATCGCAGTCAATAATAAGGCCCGATATAGTAAAGGGGAAATGCGAGCGGTTAAGCAATATACGGCTACGTACAGCTACTGGAGAGCCTGCCACTGTCTATGGTAAGATTGAAGTGAAGGTGACTATAGACAACATCAACGTGAGACATGTGTTTATTGTTGCCGATATTGTCGATGAGGTTATTATTGGAGCCGATTTTATGATTAATCATGGCATTAATCTACATATGGGACAACAGCTGATGATTTGGTGTAATGTGGAAATACCCCTTGATGTTGGATATGACAACAAACCGCAAGTAACAAGAGTATTTGCTATTGAGAGTCAGACAATACCGCCGCAGTCTGAAACAGTCATATGGGCGCGGATGAAGGGAGATTGTGAGGACAATCGGTTGTGGGTTGTAGAACCGGCAGATCTCAAGAGAGAGCTTATAACAGCGAAAGCTCTAGTGAAAACTAGTGAAGGAGGAATAGTCCCTATAAGAGTGCTTAACTTGTCAGACCATGGAAAAGTCATCAAAGAAAATTCCGATGTTGGCCAGTGTACTCCAGCAGAGGCAATAATAAACTGCGAGAAGAAGAGCCTACTAATTTGTCCGCAAAAGAACGTGAACAATTTGAGGAATACGTAGAGAAATGGGTAGCAGGTCTATCAGCGACAGATAAAAATAAAGCCAAGCAGTTACTAAAAAGGCATGCCAGTATCTTCGCCATGGGAAGCCAAAGCCAGGGTAGAACTGCATTGGTTAAACATGAAATTAACACAGGCGAAGCTAGGCCGATTAAACAGCCACCCAGAAGCGTACCCCTAGCAAAGCGGGATAAAGTAAAAGAGCTTGTAAGTGAAATGGAGCGTGATGGCGTAATTGAGCCATCTTCTGGTCCTTGGAGTTCGCCTGTAGTCTTCGTTAAAAAGAAAGATGGCAGTACTAGATTCTGCGTAGACTACAGGAAGCTCAATGACATAACCAAGAAGGACAGTTATCCGCTCCCCAGGATCGATGACACTTTTTGACGCTAGCTGGTACCAAATGGTTCTCTACGCTGGACTTGCGAAGCGGATATTGGCAAGTAGAGATCGCAGAGAAAGATAAGGAGAAAACTGCCTTCAGTGTCGGCAACGGATTATGGCAGTTCAAAGTCATGTCATTTGGTCGCTGCAATGCTCCGGCCACATTTGACCGCCTAATGGAGAAGGTACTGATAGGACTTCACTGGAAGACATGCTTGGTATATCTCGATGACATAATCGTGATGGGGAAAACTTTTGATGAGCACCTCAAAAACATGGCAGAAGTTCTTCAACGGATATCATCAGCTGGATTGAAACTCAGCTTGAAGAAATGTGCATTGTTCCAGAAAGAAGTAAAGTATTTGGGGCATCGTGTTACAGCAGACGGAATCTCAACAGATGAAGATAAAATAAAAGCAGTAAGGGACTGGCATCAACCTAAAAATCTTCATGAATTGCGCAGCTTTTTGGGCCTTTGCACATACTACAGACGTTTTGTGCCGAATTTTGCCAGTGTAGCTTCAAGTTTGCATGAGCTGACAAAGAAGTCAAGACCATACCATTGGGGCGAGCCACAGAAAAAATCCTTCCAGAAACTCAAAGAATTATTATGTACGTCATCAGTGCTAGCGTATCCCATAGCTGGAGAAAAACTTGTGCTGGATACTGATGCGAGCGGCTATGGCATAGGGGGTGTGCTATCCCAAGTAGTAAATGGCACTGAGAAGGTCATAGGGTACTATAGCCGTGTACTCTCAAAACCTGAGAGGAATTACTGTGTGACAAGACGTGAGCTTCTGGCGGTATTGGAATGCATTAAACATTACCATAAGTACCTGTATGGTCAAGACTTTACATTAAGGGCCGATCATTCTGCACTGAGATGGCTATTGCAGTTTAAAAATCCTGAAGGGCAACTGGCAAGGTGGATTGAGCGCCTGCAGAGCTACGACTTCAGCATTGAGCATGGAAGGGGCACAAAGCATAACAATGCGGATGCTCTTTCGAGAAGACCGTGCTGTTTAGAGTGTAAACATTGTGTTAGAACCGAGCAAAAGGAAGGCATTGTGGATGTTCGGCTAATGCACATCGGCCCTGATGAAGACTGGGCAGCGGCACAGAGGGACGACGATATACTAAGGAAAATTATAGCGGCCAAAGAAGAGGACAGACGACCATCCCGGAATGAGATTTCGGCTGAAAGCCCACTCGCCAAATCTTATTGGGCTTAGTGGAACTGCCTTAAGGTAATAAAAGGGTGTTTATACTGCGTACGGGAAAGTGTAGATGGCAAAACAACTTAAAATTTAATAGTTGTGCCATACTCCAAGAGAAGTTAAGTCCTACAGGAGTTTCATAATGGACCCAGTGGCGGTCATCTTGGAGTAACGAAAACACTTGAGAAACTGAAGCAGCGTTTTTATTGGGTTGGATGTCAACAAGCCGTAGCTGACTGGATAGCAAAGTGCCCACAGTGCATAGCAGCCAAAGGCCCAGTAAGAAGCAGCCGGGGACAGCTGCAACAATACATCTCAGGAGCACCATTCGAGCGGATCGCAATGGATGTAGCAGGTCCCTTTCCCGTCACCGAAGCCGGAAATCGTTATGTACTTGTGGTAATGGACTATTGCAGTAAATGGCCAGAGGTATATGCTATACCTAACCAGGAAGCAAAGACAATTGTAAATGCTTTCGTCAACAACTGGGTATGTCGCTATGGTGTCCCAATAGAATTACATTCCGACCAAGGAAGGAATTTCGAGTCTGCCATATTCAGGGAAATGTGCGAGTTGTATGGGATAAAGAAAACCAGAACGACGCCGCTGCATCCACAGTCTGATGGTATGGTAGAAAGGTTCAATCGCACCTTAGAAGAGTACCTACGAAAAGTAGTAAGCACCCATCAGAGGGATTGGGACGAGCACATCCCCAAATTTTTGATGGCATATAGGTCAGCTGTCCACGACTCAACATCGAGAACGCCAGCCAAAATTATCTTCGGGACGGAATTAAAACTACCTGGTGATTTGGAATTTGGTGTTAAGCCAACTGTAGAGGAAGGAGCTATTACGTCCCAGGAGAAGGAGGACTTAAACGAACTGCATGAGTTCGTGCGCAATAGAATCAAGATGGTCAGTGGCAAGATGAAGGCTAGGTATGACCGCGCAGCAAACTCGGAGGGATTTATGGAAGGACAATTGGTTTTACTGTATATCCCACAACGGAAGAAAGGATTGTTCCCAAAATTACAGATTCACTGGGATGGCCCGTATAAAGTGATTAAGAGAGTGAATGACGTTGTATACCGGATACAGAAGCACAATAGCCCAAGGTCGAAAATGAAGATAGTACATCTCGAACGATATTCGGGTCGAACAGGCTTAAGTGGGCGGCAGTGTTACAAAGATTAGAAATAGATTTAAATAAAACGACAATGTGGCTATATGTACTTGGCAGCACTGCCAATTAATCTATAGTTGTCAAAATGTTACAACCCTGGTCAATACTATATAGATAATATTCAAATTAACGGAAATGGAATACACCAGAATATACAAGATCATTCAAGGCTGTGCCAATAAGAGTAAACCACAACAACAACAAACATAGCAACATAAATGCTAAGAGATGTTATTCTTAATGATCTTGTATGCAAGTATTCGCTGCTAATAAAGCTAAACAGATTCACAAGTATACACAGCCATGTACACGTAGAAGAAACAAAACCACACACTCATCCATACAACCACTCATAGTTATCATAGGCAAAACACACAGAACACTCATACATTCAACCACACATAGTTACCATAAGTAAACCAAACAAGTCAGCATTGTCATGTATACAAACACACACATGTCAAGTAAAATACAACCACTATGCCCAGAACTTTCGCGAGGTTACCAGACGACGTCATTTTTGCTATATAAAGGCGCTGCCAGAGCTCAGCGAGGGTCAGAGTGATTTCAAATACAGACGTGTTAACATCGCTAAGTGTTGAGTAGTACAAATACTCATGTAAATAAAGTAATAAATAAAGTGTTGCCGCATTATATTTCTAAAATTAATTTGTCCGTGTTTTAATTTGATGCAATAAAACGAATCCTTGAAGGATAAGTAATAAAACCGTTTTTACGAAAAGGTCTAAAAACGTAACAGTATAAAATCAAATAAAAAGTAATTTTTTATTATATTTAGACAGTCTTCTTTGCTCTAATAAGAAAAAAAAAAACAACTAAAAGCGTGATTGAAAAAATCAAGTCGGAAATCGTCTAGAGCGGAATCGCCCATAAGTTAAAGATTTGTATATTTTTGGTTTATTAACATTTCTATTAATGTTTTCTATTCTTAAAGTTTAAAGTTAAGTCTATTTCTTAAAGTTTAAAAGTTTAAAAAGGATTTTCGGTGCTTTAAAAGCTGAGATAATTATCTGACTTAACTGATTATTTTAATTTTTAATTAATTTTTCTCAAATAATTTCTTATCATTAACTAGATGCAATTCGTATTAAGGGTGAAGACGACCCAGAAAAAGCATTAGGAAATGCAATAAAACTAATTAAAAACTAATTTATTTAGTATTATAAAATAATAATATCTTTTAATAAAACGCAATAGATAAAAAATGAAAGAAGAAGAAATTTTTTTTTATAAAATTAAAATTAGCTAGCCATAGGTACATTCATATTATATGCGCCATAAATCAACTCATATAAGTCTAGCAAATCACCTAGACAGCTTAAAGGTAACTCATGACGCACTTGTATTGAATGAAACTTATGCAGAGTGAGTACTTTGTATGACATTACATGTTAAAACTTATCAGGGGTTACCATGGAAAATAAGTTAGCTTTTGAGTCACCTATAGCTCATGTCTTATCTAGCATGAACCAGCTTTTAGTTACCTCAAATCCCGACAGGCATACTTACACACACTCCCTCACATACATACATACACAATTACAGTGACGGGTTCTCAGTGAAGCTTTCTCTGACCTGAAAACGTCCAGATCTAATGAGAGCTCGATTTATCAGAAACCGGGTAAAACCTATATCTTCCCGATTTTTAATAATTTTAAATTTTTACATTAGTAATGATGAGAAGGTGTACCGGCTTTCGTAAAGTGCTGTTATATTCTGCTATGGGAGTTGAAAATTATATTGATGTTGATTCCTCCTTTAAATCTTAGATATATTATCACGTATTTCGAACACAAGCCTATTAATTGTAAGTCATCATCTGGTAGATTATTCGATAAAAATATAGGCACAGAAGTAAACAAAAAAAACGGAGAGTTTGGCGGTAGTATTCCTACATTGCCTTCTGTTGCTACATTTAAATCTTCCCACACAACATATTAAAACTATAAAAAGAATTACTCCACAAGTTTCTATCTACAAGGTTTTTTATAACTAGCATTATTTTAACTTTTGTTAGTCACCTCAATGCCACAACAACCCTCCTCTAACATTACGATTTTCGAGTAATAATGCATACAGTGTTGGTCATAATTAAAGCACCCCCTCAGTATATTAATTTCATTTTCAAATTCCTTTAATATTTACCAATTCGTTTCATTTATTTGAAAAAAAAAGGTTGCTCTGTCGTAAAATAAATAATTTACAACAAAAAGGTATTATAGTCTAAGAAATAAAATGGATAAAATTTAAACACCCCAATTTTTTTATGAATAGGACCAGCAATCTGGGGACGATGGATCCGAAAAGAGAAAAGTGTCTGTGGACGTTCGATTTAAACTTTCTCAAATTGAAAGTGACAGGGAAGACTTCTGCACATAATTTGTACCACAAACGAATTCTCTCTGTAATGGGTAGTACGCCTCGCTGGAATATCGACCACAAATGCATGCCCTTTTGCTAACAAACGAGTTGGGCGTATAAAGGAACCGGTTTCGGGAACAACTTCCCTGATTTCATTGGAGCATATCCCATTAAAGTAACGATAAAACAACGAAACGCATCCCACAGTGCGACGATGCTTAAGAGAGTCATTAGAGTTGGTTACCGCAAATTCCAAATAGACTTTGAACCACCGGCCAAAATATAAGAATTATATTTCATTTTCGGTGTAAATAGTAAGGTGATCAGATGGGGTGAAGTATCTCTAATAGCGTCTTAACAAGCGAAGTCACTTGAATGCTTCTTTTGTAACTTAAAAGATATGATCCATCTAACATCATATTGGCCTTTCATGCCCAGAACATCAAAAGCCCCTGATTCGTTAATACTTACACCACCCATGGAAACAATTAAAATAGCATGGTTGTATCAACACTGTTCGTTTGACACCATTCAGATATTTTTATGAGGTTACTATTTCATATGACATTGAGGGCCTATAGTTAAATGAATATGAAATGCTGTTATCATCTGTGAAAAAATATATAGGGGAGGAAATAATAGATAGAAGATCGCTAAGGATAATTAGAAAGAGAGTATAAACCGCGAGAAGATATCATCGACACCAAATACAACAACTTTAGAGTGCACCATGCTGATAGTTTATATCTTGTAGCATATATTTCTTCTGGATGATACACGGACAACTCTTAGGCGTCTGCTATATCAAATTGTTTATAAAATGTTCTAAAAAAATTTCTGCCTATGCCACTTTCTGTGGTTGAAAGAAGTCATCCTTATTTTAGCAATAGCCATGGTTTATATTAATATGATCTGTTTGAACGTTGAGCCAGACAATCAATAATTTCAGAATTATTATTAATTATCCAATCCTCGCAAAGTCAGTTAACCTCTTGAAGAATCTATGAGAGTTACCACCAATACTGTATAAGAACGAAAGAATATATGTATATACATATGTATGTACATTAAGGAGATAACTTTTTAATAATTTTTTAAAATATCAAAATTGGCATATCCCAGACCGATAGAGTATAAAAAACTATAAGGGAACGTATATATATTTTTTTCGCTAAGGTCAAAAAAGTTCACACACCAACCGCAACGAAGTTTTTAAAACTTTTAAAAAATTACTGAATGATTTTTTTTTTCTATCTTCACAACTACTTTGGGAATATGCTTTCAATGTAATTGCTTATAGTTTATTTTTATTCTTATAAAATGATATTGTTATTATATTTATTAATCTACTAAATATGTTTTTTTATTTTACATATATTCTACTGTTATTTTACATATATTCTACTGTACAGCATGCATTTGTAGTTCTTGGTTAAGAAACATTTATAATGTTTATTTAAAACAAAAAATAGCTCAAGTATGAAATTTCATTAATATAGAGATGGTAAGAGATTTTTCCACAAACCAAAACGTATCTTTAACCTTTTTTAACGAAAAATATATATTTAAAATTAAAAAAAAAAAAAAAAACACCGTATAATATATATCAGTGAACATCTTCTCCAGATATATGTTTCCGTTTTGTAACAGAATTGATTTCGAATTACAACAACTGAGCTAGATAAAAATAGTGAAATGCTTGATATTAAAAATATTAAATGGCGCGACATCATGCAATATTTTTTTTCTACTAGGAACTGCATTTAGATTTTTTCAAGAAACCAAAAAATTTCCATACATAAATTTTAAACCTATACCCCCAATAAGTAACGCTCGTTGGAACTCAAGAGCCATTTGTGGGATTTTAGCTTATATATTACACAAAAACATCAGAATGACTTGTATCCGATATGCGAGTTTATCTGCGCAAAATGATTTAACATATAGTTTACAGGCCAAAGATTTCGGGAAGACTACTTCGAAGTCAATCACTTTCAGGATTTGAAGCTGCTAAGAACTGTTTTATTAAGCATTGGGAAAAGATGATTCAATAATTCGAAACGAACAAAGAAGTATTATCTGTGCGGAGCGTGCCATTAAAGTTGTTCAGGATATTTATCTTTCGGTAAATCTCCTCGAACTTTAAATCTTAAATTTTTATCATTCAATTACATATGTAACCTTCAGTAATTAAATAAAAATTCATTTATAAATAATTCTTTATACACCTATTTAGAAAAACCAATTGGTGCGTGAACTTTTTTGAAAAAAAAAAAAAAATACAGACTATGATTTTCCAGGACATGGTTGACCTTATGGTACTATGCCAAAATATTGGTTATACCCTAATGCACATATGTATATGTATGTATAGGTACATAGTACCTGTGTACAAAACATTATCGTGATTTCAGTTCAATGTCAACTTAAAAAATTTTTAAACTATGTACAACTTAATAATTTAACATATGTATATAATACATATTTCATTTAGGGAAAACCCCTAACTACCAATTTCTGTTTGTTAAATTTTGTTTACATGTTTTATTTAAACATGTGTATGGATGGTAAAATATTTATATACATACTTATATATAAAGCGAAGCAATAAATGAAAGCTGTGAATCACTTGGTTTTCATATTTAGCAATTATTCAAAACAATAATAAATGTTTTAGTCACGACACAATTTTTTTAAACGTATTTACATACATATATATACTTTGTTCTATGTTTGCAAATGTAAATAGTACGTATAAATGTTATCAACGGGAAAACTCAGAATACTTTCTTATTTTTGTATAACTGCTAAAGAATGCTTTATATAAGGCTTGAATACTTTCGTGCAAAATGTTTCGATGTATCGCACTGCTTCCTCTAAACAGTGTCAACTATAATTTTTTAAATTGACTCTTTCGCCAAAGATATATACACTTCCGTAGAAAAGACTAGACATCTCATTTTCAAACAAATACATTATCTATTATTAAATAAAAAAAACTTTTTGCAAACAAAATATCGAAAAACAATTAAGGGTCATTATTACGCCTTAAGGTTAGTTAAAAATATGATTTTATCAGGGGTGTAAAAAAAATGTCATTATTACAACGTTACTTTCGCCTACTAGATAGGCTTTCAATTTATCGTTCAATTTGGTTTTGATTGAAATTGTATTGATGATGATAATATCAAAACACTACCCGAAAATACAAGTCCTATTTCTCAATTGTATTTGTGAAATTTTTTATAAAAATATCGAAATCGACTTAGTGATTTTTTCGCTCATCTTTGATAGATTTTGTCCATTTTTGAATATGAGTGACAAGGATTTGGCCAAAAATGGCCAAAATCTATCCAAGATGAGCGAAAAAATCACTAAATTCGATTTTGATATTTTTATAAAAAATTTCACAAATCGGCATATTTATCTTCACACACATTAAAATCAAATAATCAGCACTTTCAAAAATTGCATATACAGAATTCTTTATCTTAGCGACGCCCAATATCAAAACAAAAACATCGAACACATAACAGAAAATCCAATTAATTAAGCTTCTACCAACAATCGATAACTTCCAGCATCTGTTTTTTTCAAATGAAAGAACTCAGACTTCCCCGCAAAACATCTTTTTTCAGCACAAAATTTTACATTTTTATAGCGCTTCAAAAAAACTGTGTTCATACTTTGGCGTCTATCGAATACTGAATTATAATGACAGATGTTTGCCCTTCAAAATACTATATTTGTTATTATTGACACAAATCAAATGTGATAGTTATGCCCTTTATTGTGCAAATAGACATTATTAACTTGTAGACCCAATACAAGTGAAAATTGTTTCTCGTTTAAATTACGTAGCTGGCAGCCACTGAACGTTGTTTCTTATGCCGCACAGTGAACGGTCGCCATAGTAAAACTGGAAAAAATCGAAGGAGTCATGGTAGCTTAATGAAATTTTTGGCACATATCTCTCTTGGTCTACTATTTTCAAAAATGAATTAACATTTTTAGAAATCCTTTAATTTTTCCGGAGCGAGGACAATTAAATATAAAATATTCCCCCCTTTCAGTAATTATTATTTTTTTTAATTTTAATCTGTCATTTCACATACAAAATGATAAAACGTGATAGTTTTTTTATGAAATATAACCAATCACTAATTATTTAGGGTTGCCGTATTCCATTTTTTTATATAACACTATTTTAAATTTTTAGTCTTTTTTGTTTAAAGTTTTGAAAATACTCATAACCATTTTATTAAGATAAAAAACATATTTATATAATGATACATAATAAAGCAATAAACAAATTCATATAACATAACAATTGTAAACAATTTCTTAATCATTAAAATAAGTTTGTTTCTGAATCTGAATCAGTGTTAAAAGATTAATCTACTATTATATAATTACTGATTTCTTAATTATTGTTGAAAGAGCTGCTTCTATTTGTTACATGAGATTAATGGATCAGAAGAAATTAGGAGTTTATTCAATAAATCCTGATTACAATTTTCTCTGCTATTTTTTAGATTGTGCTCAAGTCAAGTTTTGTGTAGACATTCTAAAGCATCTTCAGAAAACATTTCTCAAATAAACCAATAAAATATTTGAAAAAAAAATTTTTATTTCATACAGGTATTTATATATTACCAATAGCTAAATCAAAATATTTTATAATTTCACAACCATGAATGAGAAGTTTATGCAACGTTGATGGCATATAATACCAATCGTAGTTATTTAAATATATTTCTCGAGTTTCCTCCGTTAGCTGTTTAAAGTTAGATATCTTTCTAGGTTTTCCAGAGGATACTGTTTTTTAAATTTAACACAAATTATATATCAAATGTTCATTAACTCCTGTAATCTCGAACGATTTTTTGAGTTCGTTAAACAAATTTCGAACTATATTGCCATCATTACTGGTGCCAAAATTAAACTTCTTTTTATCCACTGTTAATGCCATCTCAGATCGAAATTTATCTTGAATTTTTTTGTTTTTTTTATTATACAGTGTTTTCTTATCATTCCTAACTTGCCAAGTCTTAAATGGCAATCGATACACAATGTGTAACATGCACTCAAAGCATCTTAGCAAACAATGTAAAGGTGAAATTCCATATCTATAATGGTCTTCATAAGTAATGCTAAGTTTGTTCATATCTTTAGGTTTAGCTTGTCATATAAAACACTTCGACTCCGACTTTTTGACGGTTCTCGCTAAAGTATGTATTTGTATTAATAAACAATTAGTTTCACATGGTGTCCAAATATGTGCGAATAAGGTTTTATATGTGTTAGAGTGAATAAAACAAATATAACTGCGTGCATTTTTATGGAAAAATGAATTTTTTATATTAATTTTTCCAAACCCATTTTTTGTTATTTAAAAGTTATGAACAAATTATGAAAATCATTCGACTTTAAGGCTACATGAAAAACCAAACCACCTCTGGAATCGCTGGAGTCTCAGATTTCATCCCATATGTATTCTTGTGCATACTAAGTTATGACTGGTTGTTCACACTTCATATATTTAGTGCTATTATTTTATGACCTATGACTCTATGACTACAGTTTTAATACCCCATATATTTTCAAAAATTAAAGCGCCAATTAGTAAAGAACAATGAATAATGTAGTCTACGAAATAAAATGCAATGGTAACAGCTGAGATATGTTATACATCGGTATAACAAAACGTAATTTAGAAACGAGACTAAGAGAGCACAGGACAGATATAGAAAAAGAAGAAACATCACAACACAATGATCACACAACTGATTTTGAAAATGCTAAGATCTTGCACAAAGGAAACATGGAAAAGGTACACAATAGAAAGTTTACGCATACAACAGAAAAGAGAAAGGACGATGAACTTAAGAAAGATATGGACAAAATAAGCACTAATTATAATTTAGCAATTAAGTAAACCTGTGATAGAGCTTTAAGCTGTATTTTTTGTTTGTGTAGAACAATTTTTATTGTTTATTGAATAATATCCAGACAATAATATATTTTAAAATTTAATGTATGGTACAACACATATTCCAGTTGTATTAAAAAAGTATTATATTTTTGTAGCTCCGTAATTTGTATGTCCAGAGGCTTCATTAGCAAATATAGTCAAATTTTTGTAAGTGTTGAGAAAACATTTTTTTCGAATATTCGTCGAAAACTTCGAATTTTTTACTGTTCTATATTGAAAAATGTTCATCGTTCAAAAAGTTTATTCGAATATAAGTCTGTCGAATCATGGTAATTTTCGTACAAAAGTTTGTTTTAATAACACATGTATTTGTTAGCTTGGTTACTACAATATTTGATGGCCTACAACATAAAATAAACACTTCTTAATAATAAAAATATATTTAATCCATTTCAATTTAAATTTAAATTAAAAACTATTTCAACCAAAATTGCTTAAAGCGAGAAGAACTAACTGATTTGACTTTTGTTTTGATATTTTCAATTTCGAACGTTTAAAAATACGACTGAGCAACTCTACAAATTTTTCTGTTCGGAAGCGCATTATAAAATATCGTTACTATCATAATTTACTTATTCATCAAATTATTAATTAAAAATTTTATCTTAAATCTTTTACAGCTACGACCAAATAAAAAATGCCGAAGTGAGATTTGGATTTAATGCATTTAAAACCAATATTTTAAGCAAAACTAAGCTGCTCCAACAAGCTTTTGTTTGCAAACTTGATAATGACCGCATATCTTTCAGACTAACTAAACCTTAATTGTTAATTGAAAATAGTAAATTTTTAATTAATCTATCTGTTAATTGGGTAACAATCAATCGGATAGACGTTTGAATAAAATACTACTAACATACAAAAAATTTGTTATAAGATCACCATATATTTCATACAACAGAGACCCAACAATTTGCGATCGAAAGGACCGACCGCTATTTACGAATTAGAAAAACTTTCGTTCTGCGACATAATAACATTTAAAACAAGAATATATTCCGAAATTTTGTTTTTGTGTTATGTATGTATAATTTTTTGAGTCAAATTGTCCGCGTAACTATTGGCTATATCATTATAAAATGTGGTTATATACCTAATGTGAATGTATAAATATTATGTATGTAGATGCTATGGGTTCATTAATAAGAAAATGTGATATTTCAATTTTATTACTGTAGTTATATTTATGGTACAAGTTTTTGTAATTCTTGGAAAGAAAAAATAAATTATAACAAGTCATGGAAAGTCGGCAAGTAGCCAAGAAAATGTTTTTTGGAACATTCAAAGAAAATAGAACATAACGTCCTTTGCACTTATAATGATGGTTTTTAAAACTATGTCATATCTTTTGAATGAATATGTAATTACTATTAAATTATTCGCTTATTAAAGCAAATATAGCTTTATCAATATATGATTTTGTTCTATCTAATCACATGTTTTAAAAAAATGTTTTTTCCCTAAAGCTGCATTGTAGATATTAAGAATATAATGTTATCTAACATGTATTAATACTGATAGTTGGAACAATTTAAGAAATCGTTCAAACGAATATTTGTTCTTGGTTGCTTACGGTCTAGTTCTTAAAATGTTAAGAATTTAATAAAACATTTATGAGCAAGATTTCATATATTTGTATTCAAAATCTTTTATACATCAGAAAACTTACTCTATGGTTTTACCATACAATAAGATGAGAGTCTTTTTAAAACTGTGGTTGAATTCTACTGATGATTTGGTAAAAGCACCAATGAAATGCATATAGACATTGCTTAACCACCCAACGAATTATAATCTATACAAAAACTATAAAGGATACTAGTCATTCGCGTACATTTTTCTTACGTAAATTTTTTTAAATTGAAATGTGATTTAGTTCTAAAAGACAAATAAAAATATCCTTCCACTAACGCATTACATGTGGAAATCGAAGAGGACCAGATTACAAAACGTTGGCTCTTGGTCTTGCCGAACAGTCACTAAACAACGAGTCTTTCCAAGTAAACTTTTGACACATTGACATCAATACAACAATGATCTCAGCCGTCTTATTTCCTTCAATCCTAACCTTCGTACAGATTACATTATGTGCAGGACAGTGTGTACTATAAGCAATGTTTGTCATTATCAACTTTTTTTGTAATGCGGCATTAATTTACACCGTGTTTAGCCGTATAATTTAGGCACATCTAAAAGCAATATCACTAAATTGCAATGAAAGATATGACAAATAATTTGTTCCGCAAATCTCGAATATGGTAGTTTATACATATCGCATACTTATGATCTACATATGCATATATGCTCATATAATCATCGTATGATTAGTTTTTAGGAAAATATATTCATATATTGGAATGTTTTGTCATCAGACTAATGTATTAGACCACAAGAAAGAACACTCCCTAGATTACTTATAAAACAATATGGAATAAAGATTAATGAACTCATAGTGCAATAAGCATGCTAATAATACCATGGAGTTACTCTTTTAGTTCCTTTTCCAAAATGGATAATTCAAAGATTTCAACTTATACTTATGTATATAAGGAGACATGCAAACAGGTTTGGCAATACGACAAACGCAATTATCCTTCTTTAAAGTTCATGATATTGCTACAAATATATAATTATTTACTTTTGAGGAAAATAAATCTTGTAAGTTTTATCACACATTTCGCCCTCTAATATGTGAAGTTACACGTTTTTGCGAACGTTTTCTATTTAATTCTTATAATCGCCAATATTCGAACCTTGCAATGGGTATTTTTGGTTTTGATATACTGTCAGCACAACAACTTGAAACCTTGTTTTTGGCATTTAAGCGACGAAATTCTGAAGATATGTTTTATTATTATTGTTATTATTGCACTAAATTATCTGTGGATATACTTGCCCTGTAACAAACAAAGCAATATTGACAAATTATTTGAGACTCTTCAGATAAATTTTTTTAATGTTAGTTTTATGACTTCCACCAATTCTCCTCGTAGTTGTCCTGATAAGAATATTTCTACGAACGATATTTCCTATTCTTGTTCACTTTTCGCTAGTAGATATTATGAAGTTGCATTTTTCGTTTACCTATAGTCATACGTACAAGTACTTCTAACGTTTTCAAACATTTTAAATATCGAAGTTCCTATATAACTTATCAAGGACCTAATATTATGAATTGTGAACAAAATCAAAAAGCCATCTCCCTTATTAGCGGAAGATGTAAACGTATAAACAACTTCTGTCAGTATCGAAAAATTTTAGCGGTCAAAACAGCACTGTACACAATTATGCTGGCATATTGTAGCTTGTGCGCGAATTCGGGAAGAGATGGGTTTTTGGTACAACTGCATTGGAACATAAACTTATCCTAATATATTTGCAATAACTTTTAATAAACATTATTTTTTATGTAACAGTTTCCTAACTACGCTTGCGTCATGATATGTGAAAATTATATGTTTAGACTTATGATTTTCCTTTTTTATGCCTTTCTGCATTAAAAATACTTTTCGGACGATTAGCCTGTGAAAATTAAACAATTTTAAGTTTTTAAGCAATTATTGAATTATGGAAATTATTATATTATTTGCTTGAGTCCCAATACTTAGGAGTATTATATATATGAAAGCGGTTACACTGGCGTATGAAGAGAATTCTACTACAAACAGCAACTCATGGTTATTAATTTGGTGGTGTCGTTTTAAAAATAACTAATTAGCTGACTACGAGGCAACGATTGTAGCCAACAGCTTTTGTAGTCGGTGTTCGTGTAGCCTGCTGTCCTTATTGTGTTTAATGCTTAAAGCTCTTTTCAATTATGATTGAAAACTCATTTTCTGTGACGTTTCTATATTAGCTGACAACATTAAGATAAGAAATCAGTTTTCTTAATCAAAGAATTATTAATAAACCTTTCCCGACCATGCTTTTTCTGAATAATTTTGGTTTAGTTGGGAGAAAAAAGCACTAATGCACACAAAGCGATATAGAAGTATAAATTTTATGACATATGAACAAGTCTCCTGCGTTTGGAAAACGAAAATTGTGCGGCTTAAACATTATACTATTGTATTTAGGTTCATTGACAAGTAGAAATTAGGGTGTACACACTATGGTTTTCGCTGCAAATTACTTGTATGTCAAGCACATATACATATATGTATATTATGAATAAATAAAATAAATTATTTTTTTATTAATTATCTAAATGTAATGTTGCATTAAGATATAACGACTGTAATTTTGTAGTCCTAAGAAAATGCCGTATTCAATGCCATAAAGACTTTGTCAATGGACAAGCAAAAAAACATAATGTGATCTATATACAGCCGGGAATTAAGGTGTTCACTTAATCTAATCAAGAGTGTATGTATGTACAGCTGTTTTCATAGTATTAATAGGAGTGACGTTGGCCAATAATATATTTTCAAAATTTTTTGATCTGGTAACGTTATTAGCCTGCGATATTTTCAAGGTAGTTACAGCGTGATATAGGAAAGTAAAACACAATTTTATTTTAAACAGTTTTTGCTTTGTTTTCCTTTCGCACTCCGAAGGAGTGCCGCAAATTTGGTTAAATTTAATGTATAAAGTTAATTTTCTTTAATTAGAAAGTATATATGAATATGTGATACTGAAACTTTACATATGTAGTTTAAAAAAAAATTAATTTTTGTTTAATAGTGGGACGTGAAAAGCACTGTAGTGAAGAAAAGAGAAATTTGATAAGAAATTAACGAAAACAAGGTAAAACCTATAAGCAAAGTTGTCGTGTTCCGATCAAATGATCACAAATGCGTCCATCGCACTAGGGGTATTTAGCAAATCTAGGCGGACATTGTTTTATTTTATTTTTTATAAAAAGTTATTGGGTGTTCATAAATTAATTAAATGTGTGTTCATAGGCTATATAGCCTTGAAAATAAGAAAAATCGAACCAAGGGGAAAAAAGTTCCCCTTAGAAAAACTAATCCTACCGCTGAAAAATTAAATTATGTTTTAAGTTTTCCCGTACTTTTGTTTAGAAAAACGAACAGTGAACATCGGCGACAGTTCAAAAACATAAACGTGGGCCAAGAAGATGGTAAAATGCCATTTTCCATGCCCCTTTAGTGGGCGGAGACATAAAATATTATTTACAAAAATATCACAAATAGTAAAAGGAGTGAATTTTTGAGCTTTTCTACAAAGGAACGGGTATCCCTTCAACCCCCTCTCCAAAACACCTGTATAAAAATTTTTTTTTTTGCTAGTTTCCAAAAAGTATTCATTTTTAATCTTTTATTGCGATATTTATAAAAAAAAAATATTTGTAATTTACGA
Source organism: Linnaemya vulpina (assembly GCA_963675445.1). NCBI lineage: Eukaryota > Metazoa > Arthropoda > Insecta > Diptera > Tachinidae > Linnaemya > Linnaemya vulpina. The sequence continues at coordinate 64,119,478 of OY776278.1, read as the reverse complement.
ACGGCTTTTGTAGACGTTTTGAAGGCAAACTGCCAAACACAGGTATAGCCACTGTTCCTTACAGCTATGTGGCATGCATGGTTAAAAATCTGTCCTTTTTTCGTTGTGCTGAATGCCAATATATTTTGAAATTATATTTGAAACATTTACTGCTGCTATATCATTATCACCTTGACATTTTTAAATTTCGCACAATTTTCTGACTAAAAATTGAAATTTCTCTTCAACGGGCGTAGTATTAGATTCCTGTAGTATTTGGAATAACTCTAATCTTGTATACACTTTTTCCATTTTACTCAGGAAATTTCAAAAGGGTTATGACAATACTTTTGGGCAATAACCACAATATGTATCAAAAAGCTGAGTACCTCCAGGCAAAATTTATTTATTTTTTACATATTTTTGTTTTTAATAATAATAAAAAGAGTCAACTGAAACAGGTGCATTCATTTTGCTATATCAAATAACGTCATTTACAACGGAGCCACACAGGTAGCTAAAAACCGCGGGGTGTGGGAAAATTGCTGGTTCACGCATTTATTCTTTACACAGGTAATAAGAGTGTTATGTGTAATAACTTAAAAAACAAATAGATACGGACAATTATTTAAAACCAAAACATTTTATGACTTACTCATACGTACCTATGCAAGATTATCAAAACCAGAAAAAAGGTAAAATTAAAATAAAAAAATCCCAAAAAAATGGCGCAAAACTGCAGTTTGTTTGTTTTGCATGAAGGTAGAGATTTCATGTTGTAAACATTTTTATGAACTGGACGGAACTCAATTTCAAAAACCTTTTTATATTTTGCACTATACAATGCAGAAACTTGTTGTCTGTCGAGCTGCATACTTAGATTTTGACATTTCTTAATTTTGAGTTTTAGTCTAATGTACGGCATCATGGATAATCATTTGTATGTGGAAGTAATGACTAACGTTAAGTTACCGTATGCAGAGTGGAACATGCCACTAAAATAGGTATACCAAAAGGATAACGACCCAAAACATACGAGTAAATTGGCCAATGAGTGGTTTACAACCAACAGGATTGATGTTCTTTCGTGGTCTGCGCAGTCCCGCAACCTAAATCCCATAGATCATCTGTGGGGGGACATTAAGTGTTTTAAAGAAGACACCGTCGAATTCAACTGAGTTGTGGAATATTGTCCGAGATGCACGACAATATATTTCTTTAGATCGATGTCGTAATCTTATTGACTCCATGCCTCGCAGATGTTCTGCTGTCATAAAAAATAAAGGCTATTCCACCAAATATTGATGCAATTTGTTTTTCTTTTTAAGTTTCACTCATACACCAGATATGTTATATGGTCCAATACCCCAATTATTGTGAACAGCGAATTCTGATATGACTTTTATTAAGTAAATACATACATATTACGTCATACTAGCTTTAAAATGTCTTAATAAAAAATTATGAACGGATAATTGTGTTTTTTCTTCAATCCTACAAATACGTTTATGTGGTCACTCCTATTTTTATGCATACAACTGTATATTCATATTGAACCTGGTTTTGAATAATTTCATTTTTATTCTCACAATAGATAGATATATAATTATGTAAATATGAAAAATTTAATAGGCATGCTTCCCAACTATCATACAGAACTAAATCGGCTGAAAACGAGATTATGGTTTTCGGTGTTATTTTCAACCTCATACGCTGAAAAAGGAATATAGTAATCACAATGAAATCGACTTTAAAACATAAGTACCTAAAAAGTTATTGATTTTTGTTTAGGTATAGTTTGACAGTTGGAGTGGAATTTAGTAAGTGAACAGCCAATTTTCTTTTACGTTTTTGGTAGAACTTGAGCACAGGAAAATTCTGTTTACATCGTGTATATGTTAAATAAAAAGAAATTGTAATAATTAAAAATTAGTGTCTATGTAAACACAACGTATGGACATACATAGTGACTTATGTGTATGCATATTGTATGGATACACAATACATTGTAGGCCATATTTAACCACATAACTTGCGAACGTGATAATAAGGAGAAAAAATTTGTTTCTGGATACATACACACAAATATAAAGGATTGTGATAGGAACAGTTTGTTTATTTAAGAACAACATAATAGTTAACACATATGCATGTTTGTGTGCATATATATATACCTAGGTACATAATTAACAATTGCTACTTAAGACTAATCAATAACCACATGGAAGCAATTTATATTTATTTATACATATAAGTATCTATTTGGATAGAAAAATATTGTGTATGTATTATCTAAAGGAAATCTTTTCGAAACCGACATATTAAACTAATATATATTTGACTTATGTATGTATTTATTTATATTTGGGATTTAACTACGTTTTCACAAAATCCCACTACAATTTAGTAATGGATCTGTCTGCCATACATCCTTTCAGAAACCCTTTCAATGAGTGTTCATACTAACCAGGAAGGTTTCAGTATGCGCTTTGTAATTTCAGGTATTATCACCAATCAATATTGAAGTAGATTTTAAGTGTTTTAACATCATTTTCTCGTCATTTAGTTTTATTTCTTTTTTTTTGTAGATGAACAAAACGGCAAAGAAAAAATCAATTTACGGTTACTGCGCTGTACGCTTTACTTACGCCCGCCGCCCTTTTTTCAACGAATAACATTATATACTTCATTTTCTTTGGATCTGTTACATTCACACAACCAAACGTTGAAAAAACATCTGCTTTTTCCGTCAGTCGCAGAGAAATGTACTTATTAAGCAGAGAAATTAACTACTTTGCAGAAAGATTTTCTTTCGTTTTGATTCATCGTTCCAGGATATATGTAGATATTTTTTCATATTATGCTAACTTACGACAATTTTCTTCTATCCATTCCACTCATTTTGAACTTTTATTATTTTTATATTGTTGGATGCACAGTTTTAAATAATTTATTCAATTTCTAAAATTTTCTCTAACACCTTTTTTATAAAAAAATTCTTCCGTTCGGTAACTTTACAGAATACGCGAAACGAAATACTACCACATCCGAAGGTTCTTTTTCACTCTGTTTGCTTTTCTACACTTTCTTCGATGACATTTTTATTAACCCTTTGTGGTGTTCTTTCTCACTCGACTTGCAGAGTTGCGTTTAGCTTAAAAAACAGAACGTGTATGAATTTTTATATATCATGTTGTCACGCTATTTGCATACATACTTGTGTAGTCAAAGCAATTTTGGATACATTTTATCAAGGTATTACAGCAGCCATAAGGGTTTATATAATAAATATTATATAATGGCATAGTTTGCCGAAATTTTCATTCTCGAACAATATATTCACAGACAGTAAAAAAACTATGTCGTCTTCTCAATTAATTGTGTTGGAATTCATATAAAATTTATCTTAGTAGTTACATACTACTAAAGATATTCACCCTAATTCTATTTACCGTCATCAAAATGAAACGATATCGTTTTGTATCGATGAATGTAAATCGGTATACCCTTTGTCAATATCAAATGTTATCGATAAGCGTCGATGTAATTTTTGGTATACCGTACGCAACACGTTGGCATCGATATAAATTGACTTTGATTTTGTCGTCAGTCTTATGATTGTCGAAACAGTTTTATTTCTTTTAATTTTATTAAAAAGGGAAAAGAAGAGACGTTAGTCGAGGAGATGAAAAAAATCCTTCACTTCCCAAAGGTTTTCAAATCCGTGTGATTTGAAAGAGAAGTCGTAAAGAATATCAATTACACTAAATGCCCTTGGTCCACCAAAAAGAGCAGTTTACGGTTCGCAAAAGGCAAGATAAATACTGTTAAAAGGATTACTGTGTGAAAAAATTTTTGTTAAAGGTTTGGCGGGGTTTAAAATTTAAGGTGAAAAATATATTAGTCACAAACAAGGCAGAGTGCACATCTACTGGAGGCGGAATTTACAAACCAATAGTACTTAGCCTACAAACAAATAGTACTGCGCTCCAAAAGCACAGTGATAAACTGTGCTTTTGGAGCGCAGTATCTTCAATGAAATCAAAAAGATTTATTACAAATAAAAAAGAAGGAACATCAATTAATATTGAAAGAAAATAAAAGAAAAGCTTTTAATTAAAACCGAAAACAAAACAAACCAGCTGTCCCAATTGTTAGAGATATGCTTTAAAAAGCGATATATCATCAACATCGTTATGGAATACCAGTTTTGTATCGAATTGGTGACGATGAAAACAATACAATGGCAACATAGTTACCAAAAATTCCATATAAATTTAGTGAAAAAATTTATGTGGTACCAAAATTACTACATATGTAATTTATGTAAGTACATGCAGGCATATGCGTCGATAATGCTAAGCGACCTGTGCTATGCCATTGAGGCAACCCGATAACAATTAACACAATCTTGCTCTAATGCAGGTCAGAAAAATTCGAAACCATATTGAGACTGAGGGCGAAGACAATCTCGGGATCTAAGGCATCGTAGTCTTGTGTTCACTACTTCAGCCAGCAGCACCCCCATAAAATAAATGTATTAATAAAATTATAATTTAGCTATACATATAATTAAAATATTACATCGATCACAAGTTTGAAATAATATATTGTACTTGTCTTACAATTTTGTAAATTTTCTGTACAAACTAAAAAAAGCAAGTGTCATCACTGTTTCAAACAGCTGTTAAACACCACAAGGTAAACAGTATTCTGTGCGTAAGCGTAAGAAGTTTAAACAAATAAATATATCTTCCACATCGATTATACAATATATAATCTTTTTTAATATTACTACTCGAAATGGCATGAAACACTATAATTTGTTGTATGTACATATATATATATATATATATATATATATATATATATACATAAAAATTTTTTTCTGTAAAAACATATGGTGCGTACGAAAATGTTACCGTAACGTCCCAACCTGCAGAAAATAGAATTTCATTCTACGGTTACATGACAGTTGTAAGACAGTGAATGCCATCACTACTAACATTTAGCTTACATTTAAAATTTCAGCGTTCGGGTATTCCATGCTTTAAATAATAAGTAAAACACTTGTTAACTGAACGATGGCGATTTTTGTTTACACATACCATGGTGCTACCATATTTTTCGCATATATTAATAGAAGTATATAAGTCTGACTGAAAAACTGAGAGCGTTTTTAATTTTTATCAAAATTAACTCTAAATACATATAAATATTCACTATTATGTTAATACACAGACTTGTTCGAAAAACGAGTCTTTGACCTTTCGTATTTAAAAGATTGGCACTTTCTGACGAAATTTTAAATTCCTAATAAGTATAAGTTGTAAAATGTGACTCAAAATATCAGGTTGTCTGTAAAAGACTCTTTTATAATAAGTTTCAATACTTCACTTTTGTTCCAAAAACAGCGATATATTAAAATGCTTTTGAAATCTATCATAACGGTTTTTATAACTATTCGATTTTGAAGATTTATACCTAAGCTTAAAGCCAATGATTTCACCTCCTAAAAAAACCGCGTACCAAAATTCCAATCCGGTCAATAGTTATAGATTTTTAACCGCCTTCTTGTGAAATGGTTCACTGTGCGCCGGTATCACAACAGTTTGGGAGTCATCTTTAGAACAGCTGAAGTTTGTTTATACGTGGAAAATGAAGTACGGAAAATAAAATAGTAGAAATCAATCTAAAATATAACTCAATTAAAAAGTTTACTGATATTATGCCAATTCATCCCTTACAAATACAACAACATATTGTTCCCTCAAGAAAGCTGTGCAAACAGGGAAAATTAAGTTTGGTTTGCTATTTAGGAACAATTGGGTTGGTATTAACACCGTCTATTCCGCAAATCCACTATGGAATCGTACCGAAAGTGTGGGGAGCACAATTATGGGGACCAGTATTATATTTTGCTCTTATAAGTATGATTATTCGTTTTATATTACAAGATGCTCAGTATCAAGTAAGTAGTATGCGTCACCAATCAACTCATACATATGGAATTCAGAAATGTATACCTATTTACAGATTGCTATACGAGCTTCTTTCCTGGGCTTCGTTGAATCCATTAGTATACTCTTGATATGTTTTGCTCCTTTAGTGTGGAAACAATTCGGGGTCTACGCGTTTTTTATGGCATTTTTCCATTATTCAGAATTTCTGGCCATAGCTTGGTGTAATCCAAAAAGTTTAACGGTGGACTCATTCATATTAAATCATTCGTGGGCGTATGCATTAGCAGCTTCCGCTAGTTGGTTGGAATTCGTCTTAGAAGTTTATTTTTTGCCAAGTTTTAAAGATTGCTACTACATTTGGTGGATGGGCGTTGCCCTGTGCACGTTTGGCGAAATAGTGCGTAAGACAGCTATGATAACCGCTAGTAATAGTTTTACACACTTGGTAAGCATTGTTTATTATTAACTTTAACACAAATTTAGAGCTTGAAGAACTTTCTGTAGGTGCAATACGAAAAAACGGATGATCACAAGCTAATAACACATGGTATATATGCTTATTCTCGGCATCCTTCTTATGTTGGCTGGTTTTGGTGGTCTATTGGCACGCAGCTTATATTGTTGAATCCAATTTGTATAGTCGCTTACACTGCGGCCAGTTGGAAATTTTTTCACGACCGTATTTATTGTGAAGAATTTACTTTATTAAACTTCTTTCGGAATGACTACAAAATTTATCAAGAGAATGTAGGTACTGGCTTACCATTTATTAAAGGTTTTATGCTGGACTAAAGATCAAAAAATGCATATATATGTGATTTACAATATATATCTCTACAAGTAACTATCCCAATTACAAATTATTTTTAATTTCTAAATCATTTGACATTTATTTATTTTTATACATATCGACTCTTCAAAGCCAAGTTTTACTTGACGTTAACTTCAACAGATAGTTTATTATTGGAATACAAATCGTATGTTTGTAACGATAAATTAAAAAAAATAAAGAGTTTTCTTTTAAAACACCAAATTTTGTAATTACGATTACATGGCGATAAGTAGTTTATATTTAACATTGTGACAATGCTAACTAAATAAGTTAATATTTTTATTGATAGTAGTACCACATGAATATAACTATTAGCAATAAATAAATGTATAGAGAAAAATAAATTTCTATAATTTTAGTACAAAATAAAATGAACCGTCAGTATTAATTCTATAATTAATTACAGTTCAATTACAAAAGTGAAGGTAAAAAGATAGATTTATAAAAAATATGCAGTCTATCATCTGCAGCGCGATGACTGCGAAATTGACTATTTTGAAGAATATTTCAGATTTAGAAGAACGTATTTATCGAACAGAAATATATGTTGGTGGTTTTAGAGTGCCATTTCAATAGTTAATCGATTATTATTGTTCTTCATTTGAAATTTCTAAATATTAACAGTGCCTTTAAAGCATTCATCGTTTGTGAATAATGACGTAATTAATTTAAGAACAATACCTGAATTTACAAACATATATAAGGTTTAGTTTATTTTAAATAATCTTAATGTATATGTATAAGGATAAAATATACGTTATTTTTGCAAAACATGTCCGTAACGCATTTCAATTTCCAATCGCTCTACCCGCTCTTGCTTTTCAATCTCTAATACGCGCAAGCGTTCTTCTTTTTCCATTTCCAGTTTTTTAAGTTCAAAATTGTCTTCTCTTTGCCTTCTTTGTTCTTCAAATTGTCTCTCTTTTAAATCAAATTCCTTTTTAAATTTTTCTTTTTCGAAATCAATTTTTAATTTTAAAAATGTATTTCTTTCACTTTGCATAAAGTAAAGTTGGTCTAAAGAATTTGTAGGTTTAGGTGCAGTTCTCTTTAATCTTGTTGAATTATTCTTTTGTTGCAAGTTCGAAGATACATATATTTTAGGTGGAGGAGTTGAGGCCAGAGAAGGAGACGAAGAGGAATGCCTTTCTGTGCAATCATCTTTTGAAGATACAACCCCTGATTCTATAACTGGAGTTGAACGAAAATCATCAACACCTCCAAAGCCTATAAACTCGTTTTGATCATTTACATGAAATCCAATTTGACCATTAGCAATATAATTATTGTGAGTGTCTCCAACGGCTATATTATTAAGCCTTACCTCACTTTTGACCACTCCATCAGAAATTTCAATAGAACATTCTGAGTACTTTGTACCAAATATTCTGTGCAATTCGTCATAAAATCGACAAACTTTTCTTTCAGTTTCAAGCAAGCTGGCTCCGTCTGAGTTTACCAAACTCTTTTGTTTCAAGTAGCAATTTTTCAGATGTTTTACTTTCCAACGACACAGATCCCAAGACGCATCAATACCTGACGCTTTCAAGAATTTTCTATAAAAAATTTGAGCAGTGGGTTTCTAAGAATTTAAGAACATAAGTTTTTTTTTAAATGCATTATGACGCACGACTCACTTCAAATTCCTCTTGCTGTTGCAAATAATCCAATAAAAGCCTAATTTCATATTCTGTCCATTTCTTATAGCTACTAACTTGATTACGTTTCTTCTTCAGATTTTTGGATACATTCGTGTACATTTTGTTTATTTTGCAAATTTTTTTTATTGCAATCCACAATGTAAATAAACAAAACAACGACGTGTGGCAAAACAGCGCCAATATAGGATTCTCTTTGAAGTTAAAAAATCGCGAAATATACACCGATATCCATCAGTTGGCACTATTAGCAAAGGGGGTTCATTTATCGGTTAACATAATCCTGAGTATAGATGTTAATACAACCATAAAAATACAATATAAGTAATATACATATATCTTGCTGTCAGCCTATTAGAGCATATGTATTATATACCTTGTGGGAAGAGATTCAATATACATACATATACAATAATAGGTATTTTGTATCGTGACATAGTGCATTTACGAAAAGCTGACTTAGCCAATGCAGTTCTTTTATTTATAAACATGCAAATTGTTTAACTTTTTCAATATATCACGTACACACCGACCCGATACCGGTCCTAGTGATTACATTTAGATGATGCTAATGTACATAGCGTGTATCCCACGGGAATAGTAAGGATTCATGACGTATATGTATGGATATGTATATATATATATATATATATATATATATATATATACATATGTACATATGTATATATACATACATATATATATATATATATATATATATATATATATGTGTGTTTATATATACATATATATATATATATATATATATACATATGTATATATATATATATATATATATATATATATACATATGTATATATATATATATATATATATATATATGTATATATATATATATATATATATATATACATATATATATATATATATATATATATATATATATATATACATATATATATATATATATATATATATATATATGTATATATATATATATATATATATATATATATATACATATATATATATATATATATATATATATATATACATATATATATATATATATATATATATATATATATACATATATATATATATATATATATATTTATATATATATATATATATATATATATATATATATTTATATGTATGAGTACATATCTATATACATACATTTATATTTATATATATATATATATATATATATATATATATATATGTATATCTTTATATATAAATATATATATATATATATATATATATATATCTTTATATATATATATATATATATATATATGTATATATATATATATATATATATATATATATATATATATATATATATTGTTACAAAGATTATTAATATATTTAAATAAAACGACAATATGGGTATATGTACTTGGCAGCACTGCCAATTAATCTCTAGTTGTCAAAATGTTACAACCCTGGTCAACTTAATATAGATAACATTCAAATTAACGGAAATGGAATACTCTGGAATATACAAGATCATTCGAGGCTGTGCCAATAATAAGTGTAAATAACAACAACGAAAAACCTAGCAACATAAAAGCTAAGAGTTGTTATTCTTAATGATCGTGTACGCAAGTATTCGCTGCTAATAAAACAAAACAGATTCACAAGTATACACAGCCATATACACATAGCAGAAGAAGAAACAAAACTACACAACACACAGAACATTCATACATACAACCACACATAGTTACCATAAGCAAAACACACAAGTCAGCATTGTCATGTACACAAACACACGTATATAGCTACATGTTAAGTAAAGTACAACCAACAACAACCATGCCTAAAAGCTTCGCGAAGTTACCAGACGACGTCACTTTGCTATATAAAGACGCTGCCAGAGCTCAGAGAGTCAGAGTGTGATTTCAAATATGGACGTGTTAACATCGCTAAGAGTTTAGTAGTACAAATACTGGGGTTAATAAAGTAATAAATTAGTTTAGTTTCTACTAATTTTTCTTTATTACTGTTAACTATCGCTTAAATTATTTAAAATTTATAATATCATTAATTATTATTGGGGCACTTCCTTTAATTTTCTTAAATATACAAATTCCTTGTTTACTTCTGTTAAACCATTTTACATATATACCAACATCTACATGAATGTTTGTATGTACATATATTCATTTCTTCGTTTAAAATTAGATCTAAAATAACCTATTTACAGAAACTAACGGTCCTTTACAATGTATAGGGTTGCCAGTCGGGCTTGTCCAGCTCTTTAAGTACCTGTCCAGTTTCAAGCTAAAATAAAATTTGTCCAGCTATAACAATTTTCCACAAAATGCTGTTAATAATTATTGAAGTAAATACAATTTTTATTAATTTTTTTTTATAATTTTTTACACTCATGTACAGACAAATGAAATGGTTTTTTTTTTTGTCTTTTTCTGTATGATTTTGTTTTTTCGTTATATAATTTTAACGTTAGATGCTGCAATTATTTTGATCGTAGCTGCATATATGTATATCAATATATAAATGAACTGAAAAAATGTAAGTTTAGTTATATTTTTTATGTTAATAGTATATTAGAGTATTATATAAAAATGTTAAAAGCAATGTAAACAAATATTTTTTAATAAAATTGTTTGTATGACAATATACTAACTATTTTTTCGTGAAATAATTATATCACAATTTGCAGCTTTTTTTAATAATCCCGCTTTTTTAATTCAAATGTCCAGCTTTTTGTTACTCTCAATCTGGCAAGCCCAGTCACGTAGGCATCGATCTGGCAAGCCCAGTCACGTAGGTCTCCAAATTCTATAAGACATTTGGGGGATTCACACTTCGTGCTATTTAGTCATATTGTTATAAAATTTTAGACTAGTTTAAACAATTTGTTGTTGTGCTGCATATAAAAAGGTCATAAAATAATAGCACTCTTGCAGGTATGTTTTTGTGTTGTCATAAAATAGCTCTAGAGATCTAAGTCGAATTCTGAAAATCTTTAAGCGAGACGGCGGTAGTATATGTTTGCCGCCGTTACTTATATATGTTTCACGACTAAAGCGGATAAAAAATAATTCATATCTATGTCTGTATATTAAATCACATTTTTATAACATAAAATATATTAACGGAGCACTAAAACGCAAAAACTAAATATATACAATTGAAAAATTTTTCTCGTTTAAATTACGTAGCTGGCTCATAACAATATTCAGCTCATAACAAGGCAGCAGCTGTTACAGTTTATATATACAACTTTATTTAGCAGACCAAGTTACGACGGGTTGTTCACACTTTTCATATATTTAGTGCTATTATTTTATGACTTATGACTCTATGACTACAGTGTGAATCCCCCAATTCTTAAATTTAAATGTGAATAGTTATTATAAACTTAGACTAATTAGAAAAAAAACGAGTGCTGCTAAACATTTTGTGCTTCTATTTAAAGACCGTGTCTTAGTTAAAGACTAACTCAACATTCTTTAAAACAATTCTTGGAAAAATTTTGTTTCTTCAATAAGAATTTAACTACAAAAAAAGTAACGTAGTAGATAATGATCGAATGGTACAGTTGTTGCGGCACAAGAAATTTGGCGTACCGGAAAGTAGTAGGGAACTGTATGTGCTGCGACCATTAAAAATATTAAATTTCAGCAATTAAATTTGAAATTTTTCAATTTTAATTGCCAAAATTCTCAAATTTCACAAAATTCTCAAATTTCATTTTGTGTGTGTTCGTGTGTGTATTTTTTCCCACGGTTTAATAGGGGCGTTCACATTATTGTTTTTTTTAAAATAAAATGTTGGGGTAGGCGTGGGAATTTGTGTCTGTCCATATGTGACCTTGAGAATACATGTCCGTCGGTATGTGAGCGTGGGAATTTGTGTCTGTCCATATGTGACCTTGAGAATACATGTCCGTCGGTATGTGAGCGTGGGAATTTGTGTCTGTCCATATGTAACCTTGAGAATACATGTCCGTCGGTATGTGAGCGTGGGAATTTGTGTCTGTCCATATGTGACCTTGAGAATACATGTCCGTCGGTATGTGAGCGTGGGAATTTGTGTCTGTCCATATGTGACCTTGAGAATACATGTCCGTCGGTATGTGAGCGTGGGAATTTCTGTCTGTCCATTTACACTGTGTACGCCTGGTGAATAAAAAAATTTAGAAGCATTTTTAGGAATTACACTATTTAAAAAGTGTAGTAGTTATATATGGATCCCTTAATGTTTGTGGTTCGTTCCTTCTTGCTGGAGTGAGATTTTTTCTTTTATTTTTTTGCTTATTAAAATTTGGTGTGTTTACTTAAGATTTGTCGTCCAGCAATTCAGTGTTTTTTTTTTACTTTTTTGCTTGCAATGCTTGAGTCTGGAGGAATAATTTGATTATTCTGATCTTGAAGACGTTGTGAAAAAAAAAATGACTATTGCATAAATATTGAAACTGATGTTTTGTTTATTTTATACATGACGATCATCGATGGATTTTATTTGGGGATCTGGATGGTGGTGCGATTTCTGTATTTTGTAGAATATGAATATTTATGCTATGTTTAAGTGTGTGTGTTTTTTGTGTTCTGAGTGGCGGTTGGAATGTCTGGCTGTCAGACAGTCTGTGTGTGTGACGATTGGTGAGTCTGTATGACAGTCCGCTTTCCTGGTCAGTATAAAATGTGATAAGGTGTACATATTCATGCGTACATAAATATCTACAAATTTATTTCATATACGCATATACATACAAACAAATAATAAGCGTTTATTCTTTGTGCCCAAATATTCCCTTGACCATTTGAATGAATGAATGAACGATTGTGTATGTTTGTTTGTGTGTTCTCTGAAAAAAATTAATATGTATGTAGGTTTTTTGTTTGAAATAAAAAGACATTTATTTTAATTTTTATAAGCATTTATTTAAAAGTTTGTTAACACTTTCATTTTTAAGTAAAATTGCATTCCTTAAGGCACAAACACCATAGTCGTGATAGCCACAATAGAGATATATGGAATGCTTAGTTTCCATTTGTTTGAAATTAATGCAGCCAATGTCTTCAATGTTATAAACTGTTTGATGAATAATTTTTTCCAGCCATTTTTTCCAGCCATTTTTTCCAGCCATTTTTTCCAGCCATTTTTTCCAGCCATTTTTTCCAGCCATTTTTTCCAGCCATTTTTTCCAGCCATTTTTTCCAGCCATTTTTTCCAGCCATTTTTTCCAGCCATTTTTTCCAGCCATTTTTTCCAGCCATTTTTTCCAGCCATTTTTTCCAGCCATTTTTTCCAGCCATTTTTTCCAGCCATTTTTTCCAGCCATTTTTTCCAGCCATTTTTTCCAGCCATTTTTTCCAGCCATTTTTTCCAGCCATTTTTTCCAGCCATTTTTTCCAGCCATTTTTTCCAGCCATTTTTTCCAGCCATTTTTTCCAGCCATTTTTTCCAGCCATTTTTTCCAGCCATTTTTTCCAGCCATTTTTTCCAGCCATTTTTTCCAGCCATTTTTTCCAGCCATTTTTTCCAGCCATTTTTTCCAGCCATTTTTTCCAGCCATTTTTTCCAGCCATTTTTTCCAGCCATTTTTTCCAGCCATTTTTTCCAGCCATTTTTTCCAGCCATTTTTTCCAGCCATTTTTTCCAGCCATTTTTTCCAGCCATTTTTTCCAGCCATTTTTTCCAGCCATTTTTTCCAGCCATTTTTTCCAGCCATTTTTTCTTCTCTCCCCCCTTAACATATATTTGTGAATTTCTTATATTCGATTTTAAAAACTTGCAAACGCTTTGAAATGAGACTGATCCATCATTCCAGTTAATATGATGATAGTTTTTTGTTAACCAAACTGCTTCTCTCTGTTTTTTGGCTGATAAACATGCGAAATCAAAAGGAGGTTTTATGATGAAATTGAACCATTCCTTGTTGCTGAAAACTACAGCTAGTTCTTTTGCGATGAAGTCATTTGAATTAGTTTTGAAACCTTGCAAGTCTACAAAAACAATATCACCATCCATGTTATTTAATTTATAAGAGCTTCCGGACTTGACCTTTTATTGGTATGTATTCTATTATGCGGTCATGAATAAGAACGCAGTAAGCTGATGTTTTTGCTGGAATATTTGTTGCTGTTTCAAATTCAATTTTTATGTCGATTGGTCCGGTATTGAGCGTTTCGTTTTGGTGACTGACATCAACTACAATAATTGGAGCGTTATTTTTAAACTCTTGACCTGTTAGAAGAGGTTGGGGTTGTTTCATGTAGTAGCTTTGTTGGAATCTTAGATACATATCATATAGAATCGCATAGCGCTCATTTTCGAATTTTATATTAAGATCGTCATATGGGTAAGATGTTGAGTTTAAATGTACTTTTAAGTTAGTAAGATCACAATGAACAAACTTGTTTTCTTGTTGAAAGGCAATCAAGACAAAACGAGGGCGTTCTTTATTAGCGGCCAGTTTAACATTCCATATGTGATTGGTTCCCGTATTAAGGTGTGGATTCATATGACAATCCCAACTACGGAATGCCATTGGTATAGCAGCACCATTATTAAGTATTTTGATCATATTCAATTTACTATGATCAGATAATTGAACATGTGGAGTTCTCCATGATATTAGTGAAATTGTAAGTTTTGCTTTCTCGGTGGAAACATTCGAGTGTACAAGATCTTCATCGTTCTTATTACGCAAGAGTATCAATTCATGTTTACCATTTAATAAAACTTTATTGTAGTCTTCAGCGAATCCTAAAAGAAGTTTGAGTGGTACATAGAAATTAAAATTTCCATTTTGAAGATCTATTTTATCAAGTTTATTCCATCCGGCATTTTGCAACACAACGCTTTCCGTAGGTGATAAAGAAACCAAATTTTTTATGGTACTGGTGGCTCCCAAATATCTTGTATGATCAATTTCAATACCATTCAGTTCATAGCGGATTTCATCAAAGAGATATGCAACAAAATTATTTTTCAACTGAAAGTTGGGTGTAGATTGCGATGTTTTTTCGTCTACAACAAGTCCTTCCACATATATATAGCTTTCACTGGGTAACACATATAGATCTTGGTTTTGTATTGAAATTCTTATTTCATCGTTGTTGTTAAAAGACTGAAGGTATGGTATGTATGTGTGATAATCCTTTTTGATAATATTTTCGTCAGATATTGGTTTATCTAAAACGTCTATTATTGAACTCATTTTGTTTTCAATTTAAAGTTCAGTGACTTGAGAAAACTCTT
Source organism: Linnaemya vulpina (assembly GCA_963675445.1). Taxonomy (NCBI): domain Eukaryota; kingdom Metazoa; phylum Arthropoda; class Insecta; order Diptera; family Tachinidae; genus Linnaemya; species Linnaemya vulpina. The sequence continues at coordinate 64,103,837 of OY776278.1, read as the reverse complement.
GTTTGCTGCTGTAAGCGATTTTTGACGAACAGATCTTTTCAAATGTTGCTTAGATTGTAACGTTTGAGAATTAGATGTTGCTGTAGTATTCTTCGATATACTCGTGTTGTATATTATCATTATTTAGTTGTCCTTAAATGTATTCGTATTGTAATTTCCTCACCTCTGAAATTAATTAAGTCGCCGTTTTGATCAACCACGCGAAGAGCTAGTGAACTTATCTCTCTGGAGTTTACTGGCAAATAAATAAGATTTTCGGGAATCTCAACTATTTTATATCCAGCCGGTACATTAATCGGAAATTCATGTAGTGTATGAGCTTTAGAATTATTCATATAAGTATTAACCACAATACTGCTTTCAATCCTCAAGAGATTCACCTTAAAGATATTCACTGGAAGATCAGAGTAATGTTCTTTGTTTGGCGTTAATATTCTGCTATTGAATCCTAAAAGTCTACCTATTGTATTTTCTTTATTAAAATATATTGGTTCTTTAGAGCTGCTGACTTTGACTTGCATTGTATTGTTATAAGCTTCAATCAAAATTTTGTTTTCTGGTCTATATCGTTTGTATTGTTCTTCTATATAGTCAACTATATCATTTAATTCATAAGATCCGATCGGTATTTCAATTACAAGTTCACCGATATAAAATATATTGTTGTAGACATCCACATTCGGGATACTGTTGTATGAATGAAAATCAGTTAGAGCACATTCATAGGTTCCGTTTAAATCAATAGGAGGAAAATAATTAGCAGATAGCTCTGATGAATTGGAGCTCAGAGTCAATGTTATTGACATTGTGACTGTTTGATTGTAAATAAATGAGGTTAAACACACAGTATGATTTATAAGAAGCAGTTTCGTATTTATTGTTTATTTACTTATTTTAAACTAAATTAAATATTGATGCCATTGTTGTTGTTTTTGTTGTTGTTTATTTATTGTATTCTTCCATTTACAATATCTCATCTTTGCTTATCCAAGAATTGTGCTCATTACCAAAGCCCAGCCACTTGACAAACACTTTATGTCCTTTAGTTTTGAGAACCTTTTCAACTAGGTATGTATTAGGATATCTGGTTTTTGAAAGTTCTTCTTCATAGAATCCGCCTTTAATAGGATTTCCGCGATAGTCTTCTAATATATATGTTGTAGGATATGTATTTTGTACTCTTTTAATTGTAAAGATTTCTGTTGTCCAATTCGGAGTATAGCCTTTTTCAAAAATGTTTTTATATTTGCTTATGCGTACATGATCTCCTGCATTAAATTTTGACATTTTATACATCTTTAAATGACTGTATACTGTGTTTAAAAGCTGTTTTTCATTTGTCGAATTTACTTTAATCGGTGACATTTTAATGGTGCGATGAATTTTTCTATTGTATGCATCAAGTAAATCTCTATACATATCAATCCAATTATATGAACCATTTAAGCTAAATTCCTTCCACATCATTCCTTTTAATGTTCTATTGAATCGTTCTACTATTGAGGCTTTCATAGTGCTATATGTTGAGTAGTGATTAATATTGTATTTATTCATCAACTGACTGAAATGTTTATTGAAAAATTCTTTACCATCGTCTGTTTGCAAGTTTTTCGGTATTCGTCCTAATTTGAAAATATTCTCCATTGCCTGAGTTGTTTCGAATGCATTCTTTCTGCTCAAAGGTACTGCCCAAGCAAATTTTGAGAATGTATCAATAACAGTTAGCATAAATCGATAATTTCTATTGTCTAAGGAATAATTTCCCATTTCAACTAAATCAGCTTGCCAAAGATCATCTATTCCTTTCATCACAACTCTACGACGTACAAAACGTTTTCGAGCCTGCTTATGCAATTCATTTACAACATTTCTCTTTGAAGACATCTTATTTTTCCAGTCGCTGTTTTAAGTGTGTTGTGATCTACTTGATGCACTTGCACCTATTGATACGAACATGTAATTTTCTATTCTATAAATTTTTTCTCGTAGCTCTTCAATTTCCATATCAAAAAGTGATTTATTACCATCCATTTTCTTATTGATATCCTGCAAATGAGCATTAAGATTTTCTAACTGGAAAGCTACTTCTTGTTGCTGTTTTTTGAGTTCAGTTTGCAGAAACAATTTACTGATAACATCGTTTTCCTCCAGAGCATTTGCAACATTTTTTATTCTCTTGTATTGGACATCAATGTTTTTGTTCGTATCCATAAAGAAGCCCAACAACTTAGGTGCATTTTTGGTTGAAATTACTTCACTTCTATCGTTAATAAAATGCCCAAATTTATTGACGGACATGTTTTATATAAAAATCTATGTATGTATATAGTTTATACAATTATATTAGCTTCACGTAGTTCTTCAATAATTGAGACAATTTCGTTGTTGTGATTAGTATGGCCTGCAGACTGTGATGCAAGCAGTAGTCTAAGTCGATCTACCAACTCGTTTGGATCATCCCAGTATATATAGTTTGGATTATGAGGGTTAAACTGCATCAAACCCCTTCCTAAATAATTACTTTTTGTTACATCTGATGAGCCTGTATGATTGTCTCCTTTGAAAAGTTTTCCAATAATATGTTTGTACTTATGGGCTATGCTCCCTTTGATTTGACCATCAGACTTATAGCCTCTCCTGTGGACATTGGTAGCAAGTAATATTTTTTTATAGATTTCAAGCTCGAATTTATCATAGTTTTTTGGTGCTTTATGAAACATTAAAGCAAAAAGTCCTGGCGTGAGCGCCCATATTTGTCCCCCAACCTGTATCTTATCTTGATTTAACTCGATGGTGCTATTACCAAATCTCCATTCGTTATTATTATCTTTATGTGGACCATAGTTAGTATCTAGTTCGTTTCTCGATTGATTCTGATAAGTCAGAATAACTTTCTTCATTATTCGAATTTTGTGAGTAAAAGTCATCTTCATCATAATTACTGCTACTTTTACTATTAGATTGCTTAAAAATTTTTTCTTCACTTAGTTTCTTGGGCGTACTCGTTTCCAATTTTATTGTTGAGTTCTGAGGATGAAAACTTTCATTGTCATCAATTCCAGTTTCCTTATCACTCGGTTCTTTTTTAACTGGTCTACCAATGTATTTAGAGCTATTGATAAATTCTTTTAAAGGTTCTGTGATAGGCTTGAATGTATCTGTTAATTGCTGATGTGTATCTATTTCACCAGTTTTAATACTACGAAGCTTTTTCTTCAAGATATTTCTTGTTGCCACCAAGTCTTTAAGAATTTGTTCATTCATTTTAGCTATCAGGTCAGTTCAATAGGAAGCAGATCAGGTTATCAGGTCAGTTTAACAGCTATCAGGTCAGTTTATCAGGTATCAGATCTGCTTATCTGATCAGTTACAATAATCACATGTATAAAGTTTGAAGTCAGATTAAATACTGCAGGGTGCATTTGATGAACAGTAAATTATATTATGATGAAGTAATCAAATGACTTTCTATAACGACCATTGTTTAGGTCATTATCTTTACTTATCACCAAAAATCCGTATTTTTCCTTCCAACATTCTCTACAAATTCGTTGAAACATTTCAAAGTTCATGTCGCTGGCAACGTGATCATCATATACATGTTTCATATTTGTCGCATCTTGTTTAAACATAATAATTACATTAGCATTATCTCTTATTAAATGTTTTGGAATCCGCGTGTAAGTCTGACACAAGTAAAATGAGTCTACGTTCTTATGACGACCCATACAAAAATATGCACGTATATTGTTTTGCTTTTCACATGCAACATCATCAAAAATCATAATTGAATTGCTTTTAGCTTCACTAGGAGGAACAACGTCCTCGTTTTCTGCAAATGTGTAGTATCCGATTCCTTTAATTGGTGAAATTAATTTCTTTAAGTATTCATATTTAGGTTGATATAAAGATTTTGAGTACAAGTAAATATTTTCAAACTTGAGACCATTAGGACTTTCCAGCAAACTAATCATTATGTTAGTTTTTCCACAATTTGAAGGACCAACTATTAATGCTCGAATAGAATTTGGTAACAAGGAACTATGTCTTATTTTTTTACTGTCATTTGAACAAATATCAGCATTACGAACTAAAATATTTTTATGTTGTTTTATGAAGCGCATTTTAATAACTACTTGCTAAACTTGCAAACAATATCTTTTATTGTAGATTAAATTAATATGGTTGTACTTTATAACAAAAGTTTTAGTCACAAACAAACTATCGTTGGAGAAGGTTTACTAAATAAAGCAATAAATTCTCTACCTTTTGAATTACATCTTCCTGGATACCAGTATTGTGGACCTGGCACAAGATTACAAAAGCGTTTAGATAGAGGAGATAAAGGAATTAACTTATTGGATGCTGCTTGCAAAAATCACGATATTGCTTACTCGAAAAATAAAGACTTAAACAGCAGACATCAAGCTGACAAAATTCTTGAAAATACGGCTTGGGAAAGAGTTGTTTCAAAAGATAGTGATCTTGCAGAAAAAACATTTTCATATATAGTCACCAACGCAATGAAAGCAAAAACTAAACTTGGTATGGGTGTTGAAGCAAAGAAAAGGAATACAGTGAAAAGACCATCACCACGAATTCGTATAAACGACAAAAATCTGTTTCATAAAACAATTAAATCAGCAACAAAGATATTGAAGAAGGAAAAACCACAAGATATTAATTCAGCCATTAAGATTGCTCGTAAAGCTATCAGTAAATCTCTTAAGGGGAAAAAAGCTCGTGTTATAATACCGCGTATTATAAATGTTCCAAAAATTGGTGGTTTTTTGCCCATAATACCGATTCTAACTGCTCTAGGTGCACTTGGTAGTCTAGCAACTGGAGGTGCCGCTATAGCTAAAGCTGTAAATGCAACAAAGAATGCAAAAAAACAACTTGAGGAAGCCACCAGACACAATAAGGCAATGGAGTCTATTGCTGTGGGAGAAGGATTGTACCTTAAACCATATAAAAACGGTTATGGACTTGTTTGTAAAGATCATTCAAAAAACTATTAGAAATGCTACCCAACAGACCATTATCAGAATTTGATCTAAGAAAATTTTCAAAATATATTCCACACTTTAGAGGAGTTTATATGTTGGATTCACTACCAAAACGACCAAAGACTGTAGAGTGTGGAATAATCAATTTGGATTTATCAACAGGCCCAGGTACTCATTGGGTAGCATACTATAGGAACAAGAATGAAAAACAATATTTCGACAGCTTTGGAAATTTACAACCTCCTCTAGAATTAATCAAATATTTAGGTAGAAATATTCAATACAACTACAATCAATATCAAAACTTTAATACATATAATTGCGGTCACTTATGTTTGAAATTTCTTTATGATATAACCAAAGATATTAAATAAAACACAATCATATATATTTATCTACATACATATTTAAAAACATTTTATTTTTTATTATTATTTTTTTTTCTTGTTAAGTACAAAATATATGAACATAACATATTTTTTACTGCCAAACGGGGTACTGGGAGTTTGGTATTAAAAACTCGTTCATCTCGCTTTCTAAGATCAGGTTTCGCTCTCCTTTTCTTTGTAGTCGATATTTATTATTCGAAAGATCTTCTAATTCTGCATTGGTCAATGCATTGTATCGGTTGGGGAGAAACATTATGTGGTTTTCCAGCTCAAGTTGAACTGTTTCCCCATACTTTGTTGTTACTCGCTTTGCACGTACGATAGTGTGTTTGGATAATTCATCTAGATCCTTTATATGGATTAAGGATTTTGTATTGTACGAATTAAATTTTTCCACTAGATCCATTGCGGTAGAAATTTTTCACAACTTATAGCTTTGAACTTTTATTGCAAACTAATCTCGATTTTAGCTTTCTAGACTGTAAGAAGCTTAACAGAAAATCATTATACAATGATTTTTTTGTTTTATTTTTGACAAAAGACGAAGTGAGGAAAGATTAAATATATATATATATATATATATATATATATATATATTTATATATAAGTATTTAAAACTAAGTAGTTGGAAAAGGATAGAGAGATGTCATATATACGTATTCATTTTTTAGAGTCGAATTTTAAATTATTTTCTGGACTAAAAACGCTGACATCGTTTTTTTTTTTTTAATTTCATAACATACACCTTAGTACTGGTTCGTTGAAAACAATTATTAGTAGAGAACTAACAGTCAAAAAGATCGGAAGTAAATTTTAGTAATAGTATAAAATATTTCATAAAATCATGAGTGACATTAGAAACAAGCTCGCACAATTCTTAGTTGATTTTGAGAGATGTGTAATATACGAACACATGGAAATGGTGAAAATGTTCCTCGATATGTTGAATGAAAATGATGATTTTGGTATAATGGAAGATGAGGACAAGGACGATGGTCACTTTAAGTCTTGTCCATGGAGCCATCCAGATTGTGAGGAGGGGCCAGATACCTGCCGGTGCTCCGTATTTTACTTAAGAAAAATGATGATAAATCATTTAATTAATTCATATTATGCAATATTTCGATGAAACTAAATAATAAATCACCAAACAAAATAAAACAAATTCTGAATGTTTTTTCATTTTAAATATATTTGTAAAATTTTTTTGTTTATTTCTCTTAACAATACAACAATTTTTTTTACTTATTAATAAATTTAACTACTTAAATAAACATAAAAATTATTACTTAAAAATAGGGATACAGTTATAGCACTGCTTCTTCCTCTTCTAGTCTTGAAATTTCCCACAGTAGCATGTCAAGTTCATAATCAGGATTAGTTTCCTCGATTCGAAAATGATACCATGCATATGTATTCATCTTATCACTTCTTATTTTTCTTTTATCGTCTGCATAATTTAATACTACTTTATTTATTTCATTTGTATAAATTTGATGAATTTTTGATTTAAATGTTAGCATATCATCATACACAGTCGACTTATTGAATAAGCAATTTCTATATGAAGCTATACTATAATTATTAAGAATGCACTTCTTTACTCCTTTCGATTTTTTAATATCACTTTGATGTTGCACACTAAAAGAGTACATTTTTGACCGCAATCCTACAAATTCCTTCATTACCTTTCCACAATTTTCATCCTTCATCATACCCAATACCTTTTTGTTTACCAGAGGAAATCCATATACATTGTCTTTTGGGTATCAAACTTATGGTCGAGGTCAGTTTTTATGTCAGCATAAAAGTCTTCTGTTTTTACTGTGTAAATGAAAGAGTCAGTGTCCATATAATTCAGTGATAAGTTTGACTTGAATTTGGGTTGCATGTACCCATAATGGAAATCATACATTTTCCATTTGGAAAGCTCTAATACACAAAACCCTAAATATATAGGCTTATTGTAATAGGTTTTCACTCTATTCATTTCAATCGCTACCATATTCTCAGAAAATATTGACAAACTATGAAAATTAGGTTTAGATATCCAATCTTGAGCTCCTAAATGATTACAGTTTGTCCTTTTCCAGTTCGTAACTATTCGTACATCTTTTCTCTTTTCCACATTCTCCATAGTTTTACCGCATTATTTAACAATTTGCAAAAATTTTTTCCAAAAGTATTTTTTGCAGTAGCCCTATGTTTGGTATTCAAGTCTATATAACTTTTCAACCAGGTTGATTGCTTATAGGTGAGAATTCGATGCACTTTCTTTAGAACTAGACCATACTGTAAACATTGTTTAAGAACTCTATAATGTATGACATATGTTTGTTTTGTTGAAAAATCTGCAACTAATTTAATGTGCTTTGTTTGCAAAATTTTCTTATTTTCTGGACAGAAAGGTAGGTCATTGTGAGAGTCATGCAAATGAGAAGGACAGTCTAAAGTAACTTCATAGACATATCCATCACTTGAATTATCACCTATGGTTTTAGGATCCAGATTTAGCTCTTCAGCTGACAGCCATCTGAATCCACCATAAGGTAAGTACTCAGACATAGCCCAACCGTAGAGGTTATTTGCGTCTAAGTACACAATAAATTCTGAGGGCTTTTCTCTATCGAAATCAGGTAGATATTTGTTGTTAGCCTTTGAATATCGGTTACTGCATTGTACAAGTCCACCACGTATTCCTTTCTTGAAGAAATTGTACATATCCATGTCCGTCAAAAGCTCTAGTTCTATATTTGTGTACTTTAGCATAGCATCCCACGATAGTCCTGGTGCAGTGTAATATTGACATGGATCTAAGTGGTAGATGTTCTTGCAAACCTTTCTAAAACTTTCAAATATATCTGCAAGTAAGAGAACATCCGTTTTTAAATATACTTCCATGTAATCTTGCAAGGTTTTGCAGCCGAAAGCATTCCAAACTTCTTTTGCATGCTCATAGTCTTCAATCGAGCACTCCTTATTATTGAGATGGTTGAAGAAATTTTCCCTTGCTGGAAGTTCACCAACATTAAATTTTTCAAAAGAATTAAGAAAATCATAGGGAAAGACACCTTTTCTTCTCACTAGATCAAACTCTTTTTTTGTTTTAAATTGTCTTTTAATGATGTGAAAGTCTTGTTCTGAAAGATTATTAGCTAAAGATTCTAAGCTTTCAGGCATAAAGCGAATTGTGTCTAAAAATCTAAGTTCAAGGTTGTAGTTGTCGGTCATTTTTGAAAATCTAGATAGTGATATGTATAATTCTTTGTTGAGCGGAAGGACTTTTATATTGTCAGATTTTTTACCCAACTCTTTAACAAAAAGATGCGCGTCATAAGATGAATAATTGTGGAAATAGATTGGTATAAATTTTGGAATTTGAAATTTTAAATTGCATCTATTATGAGCTGCTCCTCTAAATTTACCACTTATGTGGCAGTGATCTCGCACTCTATCATTGCCTAGATATTTATGACAAATATGACAATCTATAGGAGTTAAAGCATCCATTTCCCTTTTATTTACTAGATATTCATTATAAATATCTTCACAATCTTCAATCAAATTTTCTACAAACTTTTCTGCTGCATCCCTCCCCGTATATAATTTAAACTTATCTAAACTATCATTATGCTTACATTTAATATAATAACTAAAAGCACAAGGAATGTGCTTTTTGCGATACCTACTTTTGTCACTTACTCTAATATTAACCTCCTCCAGTATGCATTCAAAATCTGCATACACAACAAATGGTACATCCATTTGTCGTTGGTGGTCTTTAAACTGCAACACGGCATTTTCCTCAGACGGCAGCTCCGCAACAATTTGCCCACATTCTTCTTTATGTCGCTCTAACGTCCTCTCATTGTGGGTGTATTGGAGGCAGCTGTTACAGAAGACAAGTTTTTTGCAGTGCTTGGTAGTCTGAGATTTTAGAAGTCTGTGGAAAGAAAAAAGTTATAAGAATATATATTAATATATTTACGTAAATAAATGTATGTTTTATTACTTACTTTGATATATTTGTTATAAGAATATAATGCTGATATCCTTCAGCATTTTCTAATAATAACAAATTAATATGTTTAACTTTTTCATTCTTGGTGTTATAGAATGGTCCAACAATCTCATTGCTTTCATCATTGTATCCGAACACATTGACGCTAATATTTGGATTGCTTTCTTCAAATATCCTGATACTCTTTAACGCCAACGGAAACTTTAAATTTTTGAAGTCAATCTCAATTCCGTTTTGCAAACATATGATATCAGCGCTGATGTCTGCAATGTTGTATGAGCAGCAACGTTGTGGTCTTTTAATATCAGATGTATCCAGTGCAGATATTATTGCCCATTTGAAACAATAAATGTCATTATTTTCAACATTTATACATGCCTTTTTACTTTTTAAGTTCTCCGGCGTACTTATCCAGTTCGATCCTCTCACCAAAGATGACTTATTTATAGCGATTTCGAGGCGAACAATTCTAATTAAAGTCCATCCTGAATCCCGTTCTTGAAATTCAGACATTTTGTTGTGGATTTCTTGAAATTGCTTTGCCATAATTTCCTCAACATCATCTCCAATGCACAGAAGATCCATCTTTGCCCGGTGAGAAATAGTACACAATTCCATATCATCGCTTATAATTTTAATATACTCTCCAATAAGAGTAATATTAAATTTAATAATGTTGTGTACGGCAAGACTATTTTCAAGTCTTTCTTTGATGATATGTTTGTTATCCACAATAACATCTTCAAATAGAATACAATCTTTATTTACTGGAACTCCAAATGTTGTAATATTATTTTTAAAAGCACTATTTATTATATAATATTTGCATTCATTTGGAGCTTGAGACAGTAGATCATCCGCAGAATTTGAGATATCCATTTCTACTTCATTATTTTGTGTATTTGCCTGATCATGTGGAATAACTTGACTTATATCCATGTCTTGAGAAGGATTATCTACGGGCAAATAGCTTGGGTAATAATTAGGCATATTATTTTGCTGCAACTGTATAGGTACGCTATATTCAATGGGATATGGAATCTCCATAGGTGCTGTGAATTGGTTGGTTGACACTGGATACGGATATAAAGGATACGCTGGTACCTGCACTGGATACTGATACTGCACTGGGTACTGATACTGCACTGGGTACTGATACTGCACCGGATACTGATACTGCAAATTGTTGTGGACCATTGAGTTGTATGCATATATTGAGGGTTGTATGGACTGTGCGATTTGTTGATATGTTGCTATGGGGTTGCACACAGATGTTGGAGGTTGTATCGACTGTTGCACTTGTTGTGGTTGAACATGACCTTTGCAATGTTCTAAATAAGATTTTTGGTATTTATATACCTTATTACAGATATTGCACTTGAAAATTGATGAACTCATTTTTTTTTAAATATTTTGATTTACACTTATAAAAATTATTTTGGTTATAGTGTACTTTTTTATTAAAAAATATATTGATTGCTTGAATAACATGTAATATTACAAGGATTTTTATATATATATTTAAATTCTGTCTTTGCTTAAATTATATGACACACTCTTATTTTTTGATATACAAATAATATGTTTTTTGAGAATATGTATTTATTTTCTGTCTTAGATTTATTAATAACACACAAGGAATTTTTTAATAGTCACGACTTGTTACTTTTAGATACAAAAATGTACTGAATTGTATCTTAAAAAATTTAGATCAATATAAATCCGTGAAAATTTTGTTTTGGTATAGTGCGCTTCATTCCAACAAAGTAGCTTTGCGTTACTTTGCAAAAGTAGCGTATCTGCTGATAGAAACGGTTAAGATTAAAAAATTAGAAAAGAAACTGCTACGTGGACAAAACATTGTGGTATCTGATATACACAGATTGCCGAGGCATGCTTATGCATGCCTCTATAATACAAAATGTTTAAGGGAATGAAACTGCTACGTAGACAATATTTATGTAAACAAAAATGTTGATAAGTGATATCTACAGAGTACAGAGACATGCTTGTGCATGCAGTTACGTTACAAAGTTTTGAACGGAATTTGATATATACAGAGTACAGGGACATGCTTATGCATGCCTCTACGATACAAAATGTTTACGGGAATGAAACTGCTAAGTGGACAATATTTACATAAACAAGCATTATGATATGTGATATACACAGAATACGGAGGCATGCTTATGCATGCAGATACGTCACAAAATTTTGTAGCAAAAGAAACTGCTACGTGGACAAAACATTGTGGTATCTGATAAACTACAAAATTTTTGTAGCTTCACAAGTTTTCAAAGCAAAATTATCAAATTTTGAAGTTGAGCTTTTATTTGTACAGTGAAGCCCTTCTGGTACACACCATTATATCGGAGACTTCAGCGTCACCACTTGAAGGAGTATTTAAGAAAAGCCAGACAGGAAGAGTTCGAGAAACATCTTGAAGGAGATGAGGAACTTTTGTTAGCGGTGTCTTCGCAGCCAACATCTGCACCTGAAACATCAAATCCTTCGAATGCAGAATACGATGAGATGCTAACAGGCGATGAGGATCACTTTTTAGCGGTGTCTTCGCAGCCAACCACAACAGACCATCGAAGAGAGGTAGCACTCAAACCTCAAATAGATATATTGAGTGTTGAAATACTACCAAAAATAGATATACCTCTTTTTCTTGCGATGTATGGAGACGATCAATTGTTGTTAGAGGCAGCGGATGTAGTAGAGGCAAATTTAAATTGAGGTATAAATAAAAAATATATACCTAATTTGATAAATATTACATTTTAATAAAAATTAAAACAATGCATTTGTTTAAACAATGGTTCATTCATTCATTCAAATGGTCAAGGGAATATTTGGGCACAAAGAATAAACGCTTATTATTTGTTTGTATGTATATGCGTAAATGAAATAAATTTGTAGATATTTATGTACGCATGAATATGTACACCTCATCACATTTTATACTGACCAGGAAAGCAAGAAAGCGGACTGTCATACAGACTCACCAATCGTCACACACACAGACTGTCTGACAGCCAGACATTCCAACCGCCACTCAGAACACAAAAAACACACACACTTAAACATAGCATAAATATTCATATTCTACAAAATACAGAAATCGCACCACCATCCAGATCCCCAAATAAAATCCATCGATGATCATCATGTATAAAATAAACAAAACATCAGTTTCAATATTTATGCAATAGTCATTTTTTTTTTCACAACGTCTTCAAGATCAGAATAATCAAATTATTCCTCCAGACTCAAGCATTGCAAGCAAAAAAGTAAAAAAAAAACACTGAATTGCTGGACGACAAATCTTAAGTAAACACACCAAATTTTAATAAGCAAAAAAATAAAAGAAAAAATCTCACTCCAGCAAGAAGGAACGAACCACAAACATTAAGGGTATCCATATATAACTACTACACTTTTTAAATAGTGTAATTCCTAAAAATGCTTCTAAATTTTTTTATTCACCAGGCGTACACAGTGTAAATGGACAGACAGAAATTCCCACGCTCACATACCGACGGACATGTATTCTCAAGTTCACATATGGACAGACACAAATTCCCACGCTCACATACCGACGGACATGTATTCTCAAGGTCACATATGGACAGACACAAATTCCCACGCTCACATACCGACGGACATGTATTCTCAAGGTCACATATGGACAGACACAAATTCCCACGCTCACATACCGACGGACATGTATTCTCAAGGTTACATATGGACAGACACAAATTCCCACGCTCACATACCGACGGACATGTATTCTCAAGGTCACATATGGACAGACACAAATTCCCACGCTCACATACCGACGGACATGTATTCTCAAGGTCACATATGGACAGACACAAATTCCCACGCCTACCCCAACATTTTATTTAAAAAAAAACAATAATGTGAACGCCCCTATTAAACCGTGGGAAAAAATACACACACGAACACACACAAAATGAAATTTGAGAATTTTGTGAAATTTGAGAATTTTGGCAATTAAAATTGAAAAATTTCAAATTTAATTGCTGAAATTTAATATTTTTAATGGTCGCAGCACATACAGTTCCCTACTACTCCGGAAATACTGCACAGCGATAATGGACAACAATTTGTATCAAAGGCTCTTAGCGATATGTTAAGGTCGTATAAGATAACGCACATGAAGACCGCATTTTATTCACCACAGTCCAACGCTGCTGAAAGGGTAAATCAATCAGTATTATCAGCCATAAGGGCTTATCTGAAAGACGACCATAGGGATTGGGATTTATACCTGCCGGAAATAGAATGTGCATTACGAACTTCCGTAGATACGGCCACCGGTGTAGCTCCCTTCTTCGCGCTATTCGGATATCATCTATATTCAAATGGAGCGGATTATAGACTAGCACGAAAGTTACAGTCAATGTCCGACCACTGTATAGAAGATTTAGGGAGGAACGATAAGTTGGAAATCATCAGAGAAAAAGTCAAGAACAATCTTCATGAGGCGTTCGTAAAAAGTGCAGCTAGGTATAATAAGTCCGTGACAGGAAGTTTTTAGAAGAAATTTTGCAGTTTCCGATTTTAAGAAGTACCAGAATACTAAATGTTGTACAAAATACCTAAAATGTCGAATAGTGAAATGTGGGAGATAACATGTTTGAATTAGAGACACTCCAAGGAAAATCTATCGGTGTGTACCACGCCAAGGACATCAAGGTGTAGAACCAGGTGCAAAAAAAATCTTTTCTGCTATATCTAGGTTAATAGAATAATGTTAGATTGAACCACAGTAGGAATAGGGGGCAATATAGTCTTAAATCTATGTTAGTGTCCGTCCCGTTTTTTCTTACTCAATTATGGTCTATCTCACTTTATTTTTTTTTTATGACCGAGAATGTGGATTAGTGATTGTGCGCTTATTGTGTGTCGTGTCACTAGCAGTCCTACTATTCATCCACATTATCTTGCCGCACACCGGTCCTCCTGCCGTTTGCGTGGTATCCCCGGAGTTTTGTTGCGGCACAAGATCGATCCAATGGATCGTTATGAGTGCGTGAGTAGAAATGGTATGAAAGGGAAGGTGAGTATGTGTTAGGAACGGTCCTTGGAAGATTGGTATGTGTTTTCCAAGGAATGTAGGCTAGTAAGGAATGTGAAGTGGCCGTTAAGAAAATTTTCGACCACAGAAAGTATTTGATTGTGGTGGCGGACAGAAGAGTAGCGGAAAAATTATTTGATTGTGGTGGCGATCACAAAAAAAAAACAAGAGTGAAGCCAAGAAATATAAATATAAAATATATAAAGCCAACCTGAAACATTAACTATCTGAAGTCAAAGACAGCAAAATTCAAAGGAAGAAAGTCGGGGTCTGGACGAGAGTCAGCGGACCGAATCAAGGGTGAAGCACCGACAATAATAGGCGAGAAGCAGCAAATGGCGATTAAGGCTACCACAGAAAATGTCGATAGGAAACTACCTCCAACAACAACAACAAACACAGATGGAGAAGCAAGCTCGCTTTCATTTCCATTTAATAAAAAAACAAAAACCTAATGCAAGCCAACAGAATGCTTCTTTTTCAATTCATGTGAACTTACAGCTAAAATTCTTAGAAGAACAACAACGTTTGCAACAAGAATTTCTAGAAAGAAAATATAAAATTTTATCCCAAATGGGTGAAAGCGCACAATTTCAACGAAACCCCTTCTGTGTTCGTGTACATTTTGTTTAATTTGCAAATTTTTTTTATTGCAATCCACAATGTAAATAAACAAAACAACGACGTGTGGCAAAACAGCGCCAATATAGGATTCTCTTTGAAGTTAAAAAATCGCGAAATATACACCGATATCCATCAGTTGGCACTATTAGCAAAGGGGGTCCATTTATCGGTTAACATCACAGAAAACACAGAAAACTCAAAAGTGACAGTTCATTTTGGCCCGTATCAGCTTTTGCCTAACGATAGTGCAAACGAGTACAAAATATGTATACGCAAAGCTGTAATAGTATGTTAGAAGAAATGGCTATATATGGTCATCTCTAAACATATTGTTACAAAGATTAGAAATAGATTTAAATAAAACGACAATGTGGCTATATGTACTTGGCAGCACTGGCAATTTTATCTATAGTTGTCAAAATGTTACAAACACTATATAGATAATATTCAAATTAACGGAAATGGAATACTCCAGAATATACAAGATCATTCAAGGCTGTGCCAATAAGAGTAAACCACAACAACAAGAAACATAGCAACATAAATGCTAAGAGATGTTATTCTTAATGATCTTGTATGCAAGTATTCGCTGCTAATAAAGCTAAATAGATTCACAAGTATACACAGCCATATACACGTAGAAAAAACAAAACCACACACTCATTCATACAACCACTCATAGTTACCATAGGCAAAACACACAGAACACTCATACATTCAACCACACATAGTTACCATAAGCAAACCAAACCAGTCAGCATTGTCATGTATACAAACACACACATGTCAAGTAAAAAACAACCACCAAACCCAGAACTTTCGCGAGGTTACCAGACGACGTCATTTTTGCTATATAAAGGCGCTGCCAGAGCTCAGCGACAATCAGTGTGATATCAAACATACACGTGTTAACATCGCTAAGTGTGGAGTAGTACAAATACTCGTGTAAATAAAGTAATAAATAAAGTGTTGCCGCATTATATTTCTAAATTAATTTGTCCGTGTTTTAATTTGATGTAATAAAACGAATCCTTGAAGGATAAGTAATAAAACCGTTTTTACGAAAAGGTCTAAAAACGTAACAATGGTGTCAGAAGTGGGATTGCAAAAATAATTAAAAGGACATTGCAATTTAAGAAAAAGGACATTAAGAAATTAAAATAAATAATCATGAAATTTGATGAGCTAAAAGTTGAACAGCTGAAAAAGGAGCTCAGTAAGCTGGAATTGCCAGCTACAGGTAACAAGGCTGAACTGCAGAAGAGGCTGATAGATGAGTTTAAGAATCGCGGCATGGACATCGGGACATACGAATTTGAGGACAAAGACGATGTGCAGGTAAGCCCTCCTGCCATGACCAGCAGCATGGACATAAATTCAATGTTCGCTGCTATGATGATCCAAATAAAACAGAACTCTCAGCAGATGCAGGAAAAGCTTGTAGCCGAAATAAGTGATATAAAACAAAACTCTCAGCAGATGCGGGACAAGCTTGTAGCCGAAAATCAGCAGATGCAGGAAAAACTTGTAGCCGAAATACAGGAGTCAAATAAAGCCATGAACGAGACCCTGGTAGAGGTTTCTGAAGCCATTAACAGGAGGGTGGATTCTATCGAGAATTAATTCTCAGAGCTGGCGGATAGAGTCCAACATCTAGAATGCGGTGGTCTGGAACTGCATGCAAAGGAGTTCGAAGAGAAATTGCATGCTCTAGAGGACAAAGTGCATAACCTGGAGTGTATTGGCGGGCCAGTACGAGCAGTTGCGGAGGTTTCTGCGCGGGCAAAAGCGCCATGCTTCGACGGCAGCGTACCATTAGGCATCTTCAAATTCCAGTTTGAGACGGTGGCTAGCAGAAATGGATGGGATGCTGAAGAAAAGGCCATAGAGTTGATCTTGTCCTTAAAGGGTACAGACGCAGAGGTACTTGAGACTGTGCCAGTAACCAGCAGAAACAACTACAATGAAATAATGGCAGCATTGCAGTGCAAGTATGGTGGTGAGCACAAGCGCGATTTATACAGAATGGAATTGCGATGTAGAGTTCAGAAGCCTAACGAATCTCTACAAGATTTCGCAATGGAAATCGAGCGTTTAGTGCAGCTCACATATCCAGGCGAGATTCACCCATTCCTGGACCATTTTAAAACTGAGGCTTTCGTTAACGGCATTCGCGACTCTGATGTTAAACTGGCGGTGTGCGCTACGCAGAAATCCACTTTCGCTGAAACTGTGTCATTTGCGCTGGCTCAAGAGACTGCCAGAATGGTTTTCAAGCCACAGATATGTAAAGTGCGGAGTGTGGATGTTTTGCCTGAGGAGGATAACCACCTAGTGGCTAGCGTTTAAGAGGCAATGCGACAACTGCTGGCAGAGAAGGCTATCAAAGAAAAGCCTAAGTGCTTTAACTGCGGAAAAATCGGTCATTTTCAGCGCAGCTGCAAAGCACAAAGGAAGAGAGGTAGATCTGTTTCGCCACCAAGAAACAGCAAACGGGTGAACCAAACAACATCCCAAGAGTCCCCGTTAAACTAAAACGAGCTAGCACTAAGGGGCAAGAGCTAGCTCTCACAAACGAGGGCCCCACAATCTCCATATCAGTGATGCAGCAGAAAAATAGCAACCTCACTGCGTCCGGACACATCAACGGGAAAAGCACGTACTTACCATAGACACAGGGGCATCGCAGTCAATAATAAGGCCCGATATAGTAAAGGGGAAGTGCGAGCGGTTAAGCAATATACGGCTAGGTACAGCTACTGGAGAGCCTGCCACTGTCTATGGTAAGATTGAAGTGAAGGTGACTATAGCCAACATCAACGTGAGACATGTGTTTATTGTTGCCGATATTGTCGATGAGGTTATTATTGGAGCCGATTTTATGATTAATCATGGCATTAATCTACATATATGACAACAGCTGAAGATTTGGCGTAATGTGGAAATACCCCTTGATGTTGGATATGACAACAAACCGCAAGTAACAAGAGTATTTGCTATTGAGAGTCAGACAATACCACCGCAGTCTGAAACAGTCATATGGGCGCGGATGAAGGGAGATTGTAACGACAATCGGTTGTGGGTTGTAGAACCGGCAGATCTAAAGAGAGAGCTTATAACAGCGAAAGCTCTAGTGAAGGAGGAATAGTCCCTATAAGAGTGCTTAACTTGTCAGACCATGAAAAAGTCATCAAAGAAAATTCCGATGTTGGCCAGTGTACTCCAGCAGAGGCAATAATAAACTGCGAGAAGAAGATAGAGCATACTAATTTGTCCGCAAAAGAACGTGAACAATTTGAGGAATACGTAGAGAAATGGGTAGCAGGTCTATCAGCGACAGATAAAAATAAAGCCAAGCAGTTACTAAAAAGGCATGCCAGTATCTTCGCCATGGGAAGCCAAAGCCAGGGTAGAACTGCATTGGTTAAACATGAAATTAACACAGGCGAAGCTAGGCCGATTAAGCAGCCACCCAGAAGCGTACCCCTAGCAAAGCGGGATAAAGTAAAAGGGCTTGTAAGTGAAATGGAGCGTGATGGCGTAATCGAGCCATCTTCTGGTCCTTGGAGTTCGCCTGTAGTCTTAGTTAAAAAGAAAGATGGCAGTACTAGATTCTGCGTAGACTACAGGAAGCTCAATGATATAACCAAGAAGGACAGTTATCCGCTCCCCAGGATCGATGACACTTTGGACACGCTAGCTGGTACCAAATGGTTCTCTACGCTGGACTTGCGAAGCGGATATTGGCAAGTGAAGATCGCAGAGAAAGACAAGGAGGAAACTGCCTTCAGTGTCGGCAACGGATTATGGCAGTTCAAAGTCATGCCATTTGGTCTCTGCAATGCTCCGGCCACATTTGACCGCCTAATGGAGAAGGTACTGATAGGACTTCACTGGAAGACATGCTTGGTATATCTCGATGACATAATCGTGATGGGGAAAACTTTTGATGAGCACCTCAAAAACATGGCAGAAGCTCTTCAACGGATATCATCAGCTGGATTGAAACTCAGCTTGAAGAAATGTGCATTGTTCCAGAAAGAAGTAAAGTATTTGGGGCATCGTGTTACAGCAGACGGAATCTCAACAGATGAAGATAAAATAAAAGCAGTAGGGGACTGGCATCAACCTAAAAATCTTCATGAATTGCGCAGCTTTTTGGGCCTTTGCACATACTACGGACGTTTTGTGCCGCATTTTGCCAGTGTAGCTTCAAGTTTGCATGAGCTGACAAAGAAGTCAAGACCATACCATTGGGGCGAGCCACAGGAAAAATCCTTCCAGAAACTCAAAAAATTATTATGTACGTCACCACTGCTAGCGTATCCCATAGCTAGCGAGAAATTTGTGCTGGATACTGATGCGAGCGGTCATGGCATAGGGGGTGTGCTATCCCAAGTAGTAAATGACACTGAGAAGGTCATAGGGTACTATAGCCGTGTACTCTCAAAACCTGGGAGGAATTACTGTGTGACACGACGTGAGCTTCTGGCGGTATTGGAATGCATTAAACATTCCAAAAACAACTTAAAATTTAATAGTTGTGCCATACTCCAAGATAAGTTAAGTTTTACAGGAGTTTCATAATGGACCCAGTGGCGGTCATCTTGGAGTAACAAAAACACTTGAGAAACTGAAGCAGCATTTTTATTGGGTTGGATGTCAACAAGCCGTAGATGACTGGATAGCAAACTGCCCACAGTGCATAGCAGTCAAAGGCCCAGTAAGAAGAAGCCGGGGACAGCTGCAACAATACAACTCAGGAGCACCATTCGAGCGGATTGCAATGGATGTAGCAGGTCCCTTTCCCGTCACCGAAGTCGTAAATCGTTATGTACTTGTGGTAATGGACTATTTCAGTAAATGGCCAGAGGTATATGCTATACCTAACCAGGAAGCAAAGACAATTGTAAATGCATTCGTCAACAACTGGGTATGTCGCTATGGTGTCCCAATAGAATTACATTCCGACCAAGGAAGGAATTTCGAGTCTGCCATATTCAGGGAAATGTGCGAGTTGTATGGGATAAAGAAAACCAGAACGACGCCGCTGCATCCACAGTCTGATGGCATGGTAGAAAGGTTCAATCGCACCTTAGAAGAGTACCTACGAAAAGTAGTAAGCACCCATCAGAGGGATTGGGACGAGCACATCCCCAAATGATGGCATATAGGTCAGCTGTACACGACTCAACATCGAGAACGCCATCCAAAATTATCTTCGGGACGGAATTAAAACTACCTGGTGATTTGGAATTTGGTGTTAAGCCAACTGTAGAGGAAGGAGCTATTACGTCCCAGGAGAAGGAGGACTTAAACGAACTGCATGAGTTCGTGCGCATTAGAATCAAGATGGTCAGTGACAAGATGAAGGCTAGGTATGACCGCGCAGCAAACTCGGAGGGATTTATGGAAGGACAATTGGTTTTACTGTATAACCCACAACGGTCCCCAAAATTACAGACTCACTGGGATGGCCGTATAAAGTGATTAAGAGAGTGAATGACGTTTTATACCGGATACAGAAGCACAATAGCCCAAGGTCGAAAATGAAGATAGTACATCTCGAACGATTGGCGCACTATGGAAGAGGTGAATGTATGCCTATTCGGGTCGAACAGGCTTAAGTGGGCGGCAGTGTTACAAAGATTACAAATAGATTTAAATAAAACGACAATGTGGCTATATGTACTTGGCAGCACTGGCAATATTATCTATAGTTGTCAAAAATATTACAAACACTGTATAGATAATATTCAAATTAACGGAAATGGAATACTCCAGAATATACAAGATCATTCAAGGCTATGCCAATAAGAGTAAACCACAACAACAAGAAACATAGCAACATAAATGCTAAGAGATGTTATTCTTAATGATCTTGTATGCAAGTATTCGCTGCTAATAAAGCTAAATAGATTCACAAGTATACACAGCCATATACACGTAGAAGAAACAAAACCACACACTCATTCATACAACCACTCATAGTTACCATAGGCCAAGGCAGATTAAACAGGTACTTTCGGTAGCGCAGCTGGCTTTTGTTTACGTACCAGCAAAATGTCAAAAGTTTATTTACAAGCTTTATTTTTCAATAGAAAAAAAGCAAAAGTTAAAAAGTGTAAGAACAAGCCAAGGCAGTGAACAAAAGTGAAAAATAAATTATATATATAAAAAGTGAAAAATAAATTATATCTATACATATATATACACACTTATATTTGAGTCATATAGATATATATAAGTGATTAAGATTTTATTCATAATTTATTAATTTGAAAAGGTGAAAAAAGTTTTAACTTTAGAAATTAAATTTATAAAATTTAAATTAATTGTTATTTCAGAGAAATAAAAAAGTGAAGATGCGTCGCTGTTCATTATGTAAAAAGAAAAAGGAAGCGAATGTGACCTTATTCACTGTTCCCAGTGATAAGCGCAGACGCGACAAGTGGAGTGAAATTTGCAACATGCAATTCTCTGCCACTTCGTCGATATGTTCGGATCACTTTCATCCGGGACACATCATCAAAGGTGGTAGAATGTATCTAATGCCCAATGCTATACCACAAGTAGCGTTGAGAGATATATACTAGAGTATATACTACATTGTATTTGAAATTATTTTTTCACATGTATAACTATGTTTTCATCGTCTATTTTAGAATAATAGTCATCATCATCATCACTATCGCATCATCACTATCCAATAAATGCGTGCATATAGACATACTTGACCAAAAACAAACAAATACTTTATTTTAAAATAGCAATTAATTTGTTTGTTTTTGGTAAAAGTCTACTGAAGATTTGGTGTAAGAACCAATGAAATGCAAGCATAATAAATGCAGGCTTTTCTTTTTGAAATAAAATATTTTGCAAATTATTCGTTTTCGTTATTTGCTTTTGGTAAACAAATAGCTTATTATATGTTAGCTTTATTTATATTTAATTTTTATGATTAAGAGCAGTAAATAGACAAATTAATTTGTCTAGCAAACAATCTTTTTTTTCTGTTTGTGATTATTATTTTAATAAAATGAAACGTATCTAAACTATGTAGATTCTTTGTAAATAATTATTTTATATTTTACACTTTTTATAGATGTCTGCACATATGCATTTGTAAAATTGCTTTGACATCAGTGTAAACAAGAAAATTAAATTGCGGCAAGAATGAGTTCTTTTTGTTATTTAAATCACTGTTGAAAGATTTGTTTGTTTTAATGTAAAATCAAATTGCAGAAATTTCCAAATATCTTTTTCAATTTATTATTGATAAGCCATATTCTTTCCTAAATAATAAAACATTTTTTATACACATTTTACAGTTTTATTATTAACGCACTATTCTTTGCGGCGTTCTCGTTGTTCGAAATTAATTCAACTACAGTTTTCTAGAAAAAGTTTTAATAGGTTGCAAATAAACTTAAAAGATATAAAGCCACAATGTCGAAAGGTCGTGGAAATTTTTTAAATCTGTGTCTAGAGCAGACTGCTTCGGCTGAATCAAATTCTAGCGGAGATGTCTCCACTAAAGACAGTGGCTTAGGCTCACGTAGCCCTGTTTCGGGCGGTGAATACAGACGTCTAAGTCGTGGTAAGCTTTTAGAAGAGCTTGGATCGTTCTCGGGCTTATCACTAGGTGCACGTGGTCGGATATTTGATGACGATGTTTCTCAGAGTACAATAAATACGAACAGTCGTGGTCGAGCTAGCTTATTTCAACGTTTGACTTCCGAAGCAACATCAAGTACTTCATCGTCTTCGTGTGAAAACAAAAATGGACTGCCACCAAGGCAGATGCCTTGACTGCCATCAACAAAAGCACCAACAGTTGAGAAGCAATTAAGCCAAGACACCAAAGAAGACAAAATAGAAAAGGAAAGCTGAAAGAACAAGAAACATTTTAGCATATAATATATTTCAATTTATAAAATTAATAATTACCTTAATTGCGTCGTCTACCCTCATGAACACAAAACGTTTTCTGTGCACAAAACATTGAAATGACATTTGTTCAGCCATGTTTTTTTTCAAGCAAATGTCATAAGATTTTGACATTCCCATGTAATGTTCTACCAACAAAATACGTGTGGTTGTTACTGTTGTAGATTGTTGTACTAGTGCGAGTACCTGTTTAATCTGCCTTGCCATAGGCAAAACACACAGAACACTCATACATTCAACCACACATAGTTACCATAAGCAAACCAAACCAGTCAGCATTGTCATGTATACAAACACACACATGTCAAGTAAAAAACAACCACCAAACCCAGAACTTTCGCGAGGTTACCAGACGACGTCATTTTTGCTATATAAAGGCGCTGCCAGAGCTCAGCGACAATCAGTGTGATATCAAACATAGACGTGTTAATATCGCTAAGTGTGGAGTAGTACAAATACTCGTGTAAATAAAGTAATAAATAAAGTGTTGCCGCATTATATTTCTAAATTAATTTGTCCGTGTTTTAATTTGATGCAATAAAACGAATCCTTGAAGGATAAGTAATAAAACCGTTTTTACGAAAAGGTCTAAAAACGTAACAATATGTTTTACAATTTACGCAAATAATGGGGGTTGAAAATTCAACAAAAATTTCGTTTAGTTAAAAAATTGTGAAATAAATAATAAAAGTAAGTGTTGAGTGATTAAGAGACAATATTAAACTGTTTATAAACATTAAAAGAATATATCAAAAGTCCTAATTTGTGACTGGCGGTCAATACCGTAAGAAATCAACATAAAAATGAGCCAAGATTCCCAAAGGATTGAAATTCTTGTAAATTAGTTTTGTTTTTGATTTTTATTAATTTTAGTGCTCAGAAAAGTAATTGTTAATGGTTTAAGAACTGTTAAATGTTTTTAAAATATAAATCGTCGCACTGATCATCACGTAATCAACCTGGATACATATATTAAATGGGACTATGGGAGGCGAAACAAGTGCTCAGTGCATGCTAATAGATGGCTAAGACGCTAAAAAGGCATGCTCACGGGCGTAATGAGAACCTTAAACTATAAATTAAGCCGGGAATGAGAGTTTCATTGAAGTCACAGAAGATCGCGTCAAAAAAATCAATTTCTAATCAGAGGTACGACTTAAGTTGAACTGCTGCAACAAAATTGGAAATTCCACAGACTTAGAAGAAGGCGGTAGGTACGTATTATTTATTTTTAGCAAAAGTTATGCTTACAATAGATCCTTTATAAAATTTACTTATATACAATTTACTATTCCATATGTTTCCGTACTAGGCTTGCGTTGACTTCAATGAGCATTTGCACAAAACTACTGGTAATTTCCAACAGATCCGTGTGCCTATTCTACACCCCGATGTTACTGTAGCTTCGAATCCTTCATGTTTCCCAGTCCTTCTAAATATATTATTTTTTAACTGATAATTTGCTGTATAGATGTAAAGGTATTTATGTTTGTCAACATATTTATTTATTTAAAACAAATAAGAACAATTTTCTTTTATCGTTTATGAAATAGTGTTTTTCCAACCTGAGCGCCTTTGTCAATTTTAGTGGCAAATAAGAAAATTGGAAACCAACATTATGAAAATAAATTTTTGGTTATAGCAAAAGTCATGGAAAACCTGCTGAATGAATGTTAGACTGTTTCCTAACTTGCATAAAGATCTAAAAGCAGTTGGTGAACTGCATATCAGAGAAACGAAAGGATTGTATAGGAATAAGCAAGAGTGTATATAATATAAGTATTATTCTGTTATAAAAAATGTGAAACTTATAAATGTAATCTCTATCAGATTAATGGTTTGTTAAACCTAATTTAAAAGTATTAATCGAAATTTCTATATTTCTTTTAGGGTCACACTGTCTACAAAGAATTCGCTAAAGAAAAAGGTTATTGGAAACAAATCTGAAAGTAGCTGGAAAACATTAGAGTCGAAAATTGTTAAAGTAAATGCAATTGTGATGGTTTTAAGATTAAAAATTTATACGTATAAAAAAATATTGATAAACACCATGCAGTAATGTTCTTAAATTTATTTTACTCTCAATAAAAATTCAAGTTCTTTAAAATGTACTACTAAATTTTATTTATTTATTAACAAATCTTATTAATATTGTGTAGGTTTCCACACTACCATAGAGGTACTACACTCAGTGCGTTGCCCATTTTTTTAAATGGCTGGCTTCCCCAATAGGCCTAAACCATTTTTTTCTCAACATGTTCCGGGACAAAAAGCAAAGCCATATATCCTACATAAAAGCACACGAACTTAGAGTTTTACCCTATTTTCCGATACAAACATTCATATAAATTATTTTTCTCTCACTTTAATTAATTTAAAAACACATATTCTTCCTACCATTTTTATATTCACTTGATCACTGCTGGAAAGAAGGAATAACTTCACCGCACTAATATCACTATTTTATATTATACACATCACACAAAATATACGTTGTATAATTCGGAAACAAATTCCTAATTCTCTATACCATTTGCATATCGTTGGCTCCTGAAAAATAAAAGTGTTTTAGATATTATTAAATTTATATATGTATAAGAAAAATTTACTTACATATTTTTGCTGCTACCACCACCGATTTTTTTGTTTTTGTGTGCTTTTTTGGCATTTCACACAATTGGTAATTGGTGGACGAAAGAGTAGATAATGTTTCACCCATAAATTACCAATTTCAAGCACTAAATCTTACGATAATTTAATTACTTTAAATTTTTCACCAATAATCCTGCCAAGAAATTTTAACTTTTTGTAAACAAAAATATGTCATTTTCTATCGACAAGCAAAGAAATTTGCTATCCCTCTCGCAACATCGGTCGAAAACATTACCACTACATACACAGTTGTCATGTCTAATTAGTTTATGGTTAACATAATCCTGAGTATAGATGTTAATACAACCATAAAAATACAATATAAGTAATATACATATATCTTGCTGTCAGCCTATTAGAGCATATGTATTATATACCTTGTGGGAAGAGATTCAATATACATACATATACAATAATAGGTATTTTGTATCGTGACATAGTGCATTTACGAAAAGCTGACTTAGCCAATGCAGTTCTTTTATTTATAAACATGCAAATTGTTTAACTTTTTCAATATATCACGTACACACGGCGTTTTGTTTACTATATATCACAAAATAAGCAGAATTCTCAAAAATGACAGTTCATTTTTGCCCGTATCAGTTTTCGTTAACCGTATCAGTTTTGCCCGTATCAGTTTTTTCAGAAATCAATGTGAGTGAAGAGATGAACACACATTAAAAAAGGTAAACAAAGAAATTGGAAATAATATTTTGTTTTGATAAAATTTTATTTTGTGGATAAAATAATTTGTGTTATTAAAAAAGTTATGTGTTTTCGTGATAATTTGCATCTGCAAACATAATTTCATATATTTTTATCATTGTATTAACATCGTGTGTGGTGTGGAAAATGAGAAATTATAATCCTTAGTGATGGTTTTCGAAAAACAGTTCCAGACTCACAAAAGTGAAGTGATTCTTAATAGTGGAATAGTCTGTGAAGGTGCAGTTTCATGGCAGCAAGACGAATTATAGTTAGAAGTAGTTTGCCACGTTGCTAATGATGTGGTTTATCTGCCATAGGTGATGACGGCAAGAGAATACTTATGGTGCAGTTGCTAAACTTAGAAGAGATGCAGGCTAACAAACCATTTATTCAGAGATTCATTTGTTGTTGGATATGCAGGAAGTATGAAAAATATATCGCTAAAATATGCATATACCATAATATTTTAAATCTCGTTCTTTACAGACAGTTGGCTTAAGACCAGTAATACTCCATCAAACGCTGCAAACAATGCTTCAAGAGGACATTGAATTAAAGAAGAATACATTTGAAAGCAGATTTTATTTCTTAAAAGTTTTATTAACGAAAAGTGTTTTACAAAATTAATGCTAAAGAAAACTGGTTATAAAAAATTTATATTCATTGTTCTTAGTTATTTAATTTTTTTGTAATTCCTTTCTTAAAACATAATAAAGTAATATGGAATTATTTATTTAAAATGTTAAATTTATTTTAAATTGACTTTATCGAAAAATTCTATACATATATAATATGACAAAATTTTTGCAAAATAAGATACATGCAACATCTTGTAGGATAGTAGTAGTGGTAGTTATTGTCATCATTCATTTAATTCAAGTTTGTTCGCCACAAATCCGTCTGGCCAACAGTAGTATATCATTTCACGTAATAGTATCACGTTTAGCATAGATGGTATTTGTATTTAGGAAGAGACCAAAAATATAAGAATCACTGCTTTCCTGAAGAGCCATCTCAGTATACTAATTCAGTTTTCCAATCTTGAGTAATTTCACAAACCAAATGTTGGAAGACTACTTTTCTCATAGCTACGAATCTCATGTGAAACTACTGTGCCAGGACGATGTGGTCTCGTACCACCGCCGGTAGCTGGTGCAATTATACGAACTGCCTTGTTTGCTGACAAGGTAAGAGAATAAAAAGAAATTGTTTTAATAAGGCCAAAGAATTAAAACCGAAATAAAAACATTACCTGAAATCATTAAATATATTCCAATGCTACTTTTTCCAAACTATATTCATTTGAGTTCCATTTACTCTTTGGCAGAACACTGCTTTCACGAACTTTTTCCAATGCTATGTATATATTTTGTAATCAGTAATGGAGGATTTGACTGCGTTTTGAAACACTGGTGCAAAGCCCCATTGATCCATAATAATTTACAACTGAAAAATGAAAAAAGGATATCTATATTCATGCATCTGCAGATCATACCATTGTTATGTGCACTTGCAAATACTGTTGGGTTGGTTTTCACAATTTCGATACAGACAAACATATACACTTTTTACAATCACTATTTTGTATTAATGTTCGAAAACTTAATACAAAATTTACTCATGCAAATACTGCTTGTTCTGAATCAACTCCAAGCACTATCTGCCACTCGCAATTTTCCGGAAGATGATTATATCTATCACACACTTACCTTTTCGCATTCTTCGGGAAACTATGGAGTTTTTGAACATCTTGGCAACCCATAATACATTTGCGGCTCCTGAAATATAGGTTTTGTTTTATTTTTCTTCATAAATTTTACCATGATTATTACTTACATTATTTCTAAAATTTTTTCAGCACAGGTTATATTTGAAGAAAAATGCCACTTAAAAAGCTAGGATTATATTCAATAAAATACACTTATCTTTATCACAGAATAGCAATCTTTATCACTTTGCTATTTTGAAACAAAATAAATTCAAGTAAAGTTTAGAAAAAAGCGCAAATTTCTTAATTTTAATAAAATTAAAAGCGTTTTGCTTGCAAAAATATTTTTTAACCCATAAATTTTTGACGTTTAACCGGTGAATTGAAAAGAGATGGAATTATAAAAAGCTATATCATACTGTCCTTCACCAAATGAGGGGTTAAAAAGGTATTGCCATTTGGGATGCCATTCATGAAAATAGGATCTGGCCGGATTGGCGTGTCCTATCTGTATAACCTGTGGTTGATACTTTAGTCCCGATAACGGTCCTAGTGATTACATTTAGATGATGCTAATGTACATAGCGTGTATCCCACGGGAATAGTAAGGATTCATGACGTATATGTATGGATATGTATATATATATGTATATATGTATATATATATATATATATATATATATATATATATACATACATATGTATATATACATATATATATATATATATATATATATATATGTGTTTATATATACATATATATATATATATATATATATATATATGTATATATATATATATATATATATATATATATATATTTATACATACATATATATATATATATATATATATATATATATATATATTTATATATATATATATATATATATATATATAAATATATATATTTATATGTATGTGTACATATCTATATACATACATTTATATATATATATATATATATATATATATATATATATATCCTTATATATTTATATATATATATATATATATATATATATATTTATATATATATATATATATATATATATAATATATATATATATATATATATATATATATATGTATATATATATATATATATATATATATATATATATATAAATATATATATATATATATATATATATATATATATATATATATATTGTTACAAAGATTATTAATAGATTTAAATAAAACGACAATGTGGCTATATGTACTTGGCAGCACTGCCAATTAATCTCTAGTTGTCAAAATGTTACAACCCTGGTCAACACAACATAGATAACATTCAAATTAACGGAAATGGAATACTCTGGAATATACAAGATCATTCGAGGCTGTGCCAATAATAAGTGTAAATAACAACAACGAAAAACCTAGCAACATAAAAGCCAAGAGTTGTTATTCGTAATGATCGTGTACGCAAGTATTCGCTGCTAATAAAACTAAACAGATTCACAAGTATACACAGCCATATACACATAGCAGAAGAAGAAACAAAACTACACAACACACAGAACATTCATACATACAACCACACATAGTTACCATAAGCAAAACACACAAGTCAGCATTGTCATGTATACAAACACACGTATATAGCTACATGTTAAGTAAAGTACAACCAACAACAACCATGCCTAAAAGCTTCGCGAAGTTACCAGACGACGTCACTTTGCTATATAAAGACGCTGCCAGAGCTCAGAGTGTGATTTCAAATATAGACGTGTTAACATCGCTAAGAGTTTAGTAGTACAAATACTCGGGTTAATAAAGTAATAAATTAGTTTAGTTTCTACTAATTTTTCTTTATTACTGTTAACTATCGCTTAAATTATTTAAAATTTATAATATCATTAATTATTATTGGGGCACTTCCTTTAATTTTCTTAAATATACAAATTCCTTGTTTACTTCTGTTAAACCATTTTACATATATACCAACATCTACATGAATGTTTGTATGTACATATATTCATTTCTTCGTTTGAAATTAGATCTAAAATAACCTATTTACAGAAACTAACGGTCCTTTACAATGTATAGGGTTGCCAGTCGGGCTTGTCCAGCTCTTTAAGTACCTGTCCAGTTTCAAGCTAAAATAAAATTTGTCCAGCTATAACAATTTTCCACAAAATGCTGTTAATAATTATTGAAGTAAATACAATTTTTATTAATTTTTTTTTATAATTTTTTACACTCATGTACAGACAAATGAAATGGTTTTTTTTTTTGTCTTTTTCTGTATGATTTTGTTTTTTCGTTATATAATTTTAACGTTAGATGCTGCAATTATTTTGGTCGTAGCTGCATATATGTATATCAATATATAAATGAACTGAAAAAATGTAAGTTTAGTTATATTTTTTATGTTAATAGTATATTAGAGTATTATATAAAAATGTTAAAAGCAATGTAAACAAATATTTTTTAATAAAATTGTTTGTATGACAATATACTAACTATTTTTTCGTGAAATAATTATATCACAATTTGCAGCTTTTTTTAATAATCCCGCTTTTTTAATTCAAATGTCCAGCTTTTTGTTACTCTCAATCTGGCAAGCCCAGTCACGTAGGCATCGATCTGGCAAGCCCAGTCACGTAGGTCTCCAAATTCTATAAGACATTTGGGGGATTCACACTTCGTGCTATTTAGTCATATTGTTATAAAATTTTAGACTAGTTTAAACAATTTGTTGTTGTGCTGCATATAAAAAGGTCATAAAATAATAGCACTCTTGCAGGTATGTTTTTGTGTTGTCATAAAATAGCTCTAGAGATCTAAGTCGAATTCTGAAAATCTTTAAGCGAGACGGCGGTAGTATATGTTTGCCGCCGTTACTTATATATGTTTCACGACTAAAGCGGATAAAAAATAATTCATATCTATGTCTGTATATTAAATCACATTTTTATAACATAAAATATATTAACGGAGCACTAAAACGCAAAAACTAAATATATACAATTGAAAAATTTTTCTCGTTTAAATTACGTAGCTGGCTCATAACAATATTCAGCTCATAACAAGGCAGCAGCTGTTACAGTTTATATATACAACTTTATTTAGCAGACCAAGTTACGACGGGTTGTTCACACTTTTCATATTTTTAGTGCTATTATTTTATGACTTATGACTCTATGACTACAGTGTGAATCCCCCAATTCTTAAATTTAAATGTGAATAGTTATTATAAACTTAGACTAATTAGAAAAAAACGAGTGCTGATAAACATTTTGTGCTTCTATTTAAAGACCGTGTCTTAGTTAAAGACTAACTCAACATTCTTTAAAACAATTCTTGGAAAAATTTTGTTTCTTCAATAAGAATTTAACTACAAAAAAAGTAACGTAGTAGATAATGATCGAATGGTACAGTTGTTGCGGCACAAGAAATTTGGCGTACCGGAAATACTGCACAGCGATAATGGACAAAAATTTGTATCAAAGGCTCTTAGCGATATGTTAAGGTCGTATAAGATAACGCACATGAAGACCGCATTTTATTCACCACAGTCCAACGCTGCTGAAAGGGTAAATCAATCAGTATTATCAGCCATAAGGGCTTATCTGAAAGGCGACCATAGGGAATGGGATTTATACCTGCCGGAAATAGAATGTGCATTACGAACTTCCGTAAATACGGCCACCGGTGTAGCTCCCTTCTTCGCGCTATTCGGATATCATCTATATTCAAATGGAGCGGATTATAGACTAGCACGAAAGTTACAGTCAATGTCCGACTACTGTATAGAAGATTTAGGGAGGAACGATAAGTTGGAAATCATCAGAGAAAAAGTCAAGAACAATCTTCATGAGGCGTTCGTAAAAAGTGCAGCTAGGTATAATAAGTCCGAGACAGGAAGTTTTTAGAAGAAATTTTGCAGTTTCCGATTTTAAGAAGTGCCAGAATACTAAATTTTTGTAAAAAATACCTAAAATGTCGAATAGTGAAATGTGGGAGATAACATGTTCGAATTAGAGACACTCCACGGAAAATCTATCGGTGTGTACCACGCCAAGGACATCAAGGTGTAGAACCAGGTGCAAAAAAAATCTTTTCTGCTATATCTAGGTTAATAGAATAATGTTAGATTGAACCATAGTAGGGATAGGGGGCAATATAGTTTTAAATCTATGTTAGTGTCCGTCCCGTTTTTTCTTACTCAATTATGGTCTATCTCACTTTATTTTTTTTTTATGACCGAGAATGTAGATTAGTGATTATGCGCTTATCCAGAGGAATAAACCGGACTGTAGAATTTGCCACTAAATGGAGAGGGTACTTACCTGGGTGATGATGTAGCCCGGCCTGAGACTCCTCAGGGTGTGGGAGTTCCCCACGATGTAATTTTTATAGTGTGATACGGAATTGGTTACATCCGCATTACTATGTACATACATGTGTTGTGTGTGTGTCGTGTCACTAGCAGTCCTACTATTTATCCACATTATCTTGCCGCACACCGGTCCTCCTGCCGTTTGCGTGGTAGCCCCGGAGTTTTGTTGCGACACAAGATCGATCCAATGGATCGTTATGAGTTCGTGAGTAGAAATGGTATGAAAGGGAAGGCGAGTGTGTGTTAGGAACGGTCCTTGGAAGATTGGTATGTGTTTTCCAAGGAATGTAGGCTAGTAAGGAATGCGAAGTGGCCGTTAAGAAAATTTTCGAGCACAGAAAGTATTTGATTGTGGTGGCGGACAGAAGAGTAGCGGAAAAATTATTTGATTGTGGTGGCGATCACAAAAAAAACAAGAGTGAAGCCAAGAAATATAAATATAAAATATATAAAGCCAACCTGAGACATTAACTACCTGAAGTCAAAGATAGCAAAATTCAAAGGAAGAAAGTCGGGGTCTGGACGAGAGTCAGCGGGCCGAATCAAGGGTGAAGCATCGCACCGACAATAATAGGCGAGAAGCAGCAAATGGCGATTAAGGCTACCACAGAAAATGTCGATAGGAAACTACCTCCAACAACAACAACAAACACAGATGGAGAAACAGTAAAACGAACGACATCTACTGTAGCTGCAAGCTCGCTTTCATTTTCATTTAATAAAAAACAACAAAAACCTAATGCAAGCCAACAGAATGCTTCTTTTTCACCTCATGTGAACTTACAGCTAAAATTCTTAGAAGAACAACAACGTTTGCAACAAGAATTTCTAGAAAGAAAATATAAAATTTTATCCCAAATGGATGAAAGCGCACAATTTCAACGAAACCCCTTCAATGTGTCCAATAATTTGAATTTTATTCAAGATTTGCATAATTTTGATGGTGATCCAGACGACTGGCCGTTGTTTATTAGTTCCTTTGAAACCAGTACTTCAGTAGCTGGTTATTCTCACGCAGAGAATTCAATACGTCTGCAATAATGCCTAAAAGGGAGGGCCAAAGAACTGGTAAAGAGTAAGTTGATGTTACCTACAATGGTGCCAGAAATATTTCATACTTTGAGGATGTGCTTTGGACGCCCGGAACACATTCTGGAACGAGTAATTGAGAAGGCAAGAAAATTACCCCAGCCTAAAGATAAATTGGAATCCATGATTGAATTTGCACTTTGTATAAAAAATATTTATTCCACTATGGAAACCTGCAAAATGGAGGCCCACATGAATAACCCGTTGTTGGACAAAGAATTACTCGATAAGTTGTCGAGCCAATATAAATTAAATTGGGCTATGTATCCAAAAGATGATCGTGTGCCAATTATAAAAACATTTAGTGACTGGATTTTTCAAATAGCTGATGCCGCAAGCACAGTAGTCTCGGTTCCACCATCGGTAAAAAATGTAAATGTGAATACACATATAGAAGAAAAGCCACCATTTAGAATAAAGTGTTGTTTGTGTAACAGTGAACATAAAATCTCGGGTTGTAGCGATTTTAAAAATTTGCCGTTATATAAAAAGTAGCATATAGTGAAGAAAAATAATTTGTGCCGAACCTGTTTAAAGAAGCATAAAGGACAATGTTTCTCCAAGAGACAATGTGGTGTAGAAGATTGTCCCATAAGACACCACAAATTATTACATAAATATCCAGATGAATCTAGGCCTGCAAATCCACAACCAAATAACTGTGCAGAACAAAATTACACCGCTAGTGGAACAATTAACTCACATTCGTCTGCAGAGCATAACCAAACAACCATTTTTAGAATTTTACTAATTCGTCTTCATGGAAAAATGGTTAAAGCTTGCATGACGTAAATACTTGGTTTGTAAACTACATCATTTTCATCCCACCACAGGAACCTTTGAGAGTGCATATCGCTTTTTCTCACATGTATTTGGTGGAATACCTCTGCGATATCGCCGCAAACGAAAACTTAACAACACATCGAATAGTGATTTTAACAGGTCAGGACCACTGTTTATGTAGTCATTAAG
The DNA here is from genome assembly GCA_963675445.1 of Linnaemya vulpina. Lineage (NCBI taxonomy): Eukaryota > Metazoa > Arthropoda > Insecta > Diptera > Tachinidae > Linnaemya > Linnaemya vulpina. The sequence goes on along the minus strand of OY776278.1, from coordinate 64,069,254 downwards.
ACTGACTCCATTAGATTTCGCAGCAGCCTCCCAAACCAATCTTACTTTACCGGGTTTATTGGGGTTCGTTATGATGAATATCGGTAGATACAACACAGGTTTCGATACTTCACTGATTTCATCTTTATTCAGCTTTTTGGCATAGCCTTTTGACAATAAATTATTTATGTGGTAACTATTTTAACGAACATTTGTATTGCTATATTAAATCGAATTAAGATTCAAGGCACAAAGAAAGTCAACATCAGTTTTATTCAATTAGCACTGCAGAGCAGAACAGCTGTTTTCGAAAGTCGCAACACTTTCATCATCAGGGCTCATGTGTATTGCGTTTGTCACCACTTTTTAGGCGGCTTAGTTGAATGTGATAACGGTTCCTATTTACACAAATTTTATTATGAAAAGGAATCCGAGAACTGTATCAACCTGATGTTAACACATTTTTGTTTTTGGTTTGAATTTCATACTTAAGTACATGTGAACGTTTTCCAATTTTTTCATTGGTAGCTCAAGCCTTCTGAGATTTAAAAAACAAATTTCGAACAATTAGCCTATGAATCTTAATTCGATTTTATATAGCAATACAAATGTTCGTTAAAATAATTACCACATACAAATTTAAGCTAAGGCTTGAGCTACCAATGAAAAAATTGGAAAACGTTCACATGTACTTAAGTATAAAATTAAAACCAAAAAAGTTTGATTTAGGTATGATGGAACAAAAAATTCAGAAAAATGGGACATGAAGAAAATAATCAAACGTTAACACGGGTATTCGAATTCCTTTTCATAATAAAATTTGTGTAGATAGGAACTGTTATCACATTCAACTAAGCCTTCTAAAAATTGGTGACAAACACAATATACATGAGCACTGATGATGAGAGTGTTGTGACTTTCGAAAAGAGCTGTTCTGCTCTGCTGTGTTAATCGAATAAAACTAATGTTGACTTTCCTTTGTGCCTTGGAATATTTATTGTCATGTCTTTCTGAGTTTTAAAAAACAAATTTCGAACAATTAGCCTATGAATCTTAATTCGATTTAATATAATAAATTATTTATTTGATCTTGTAGAACATTTTTCAAATTTGGGTTTCTCTGCATTTTCTTATTTTGACACATTAGACGTTTGTAAGCATTTTTGTAACTTTCAGATAAAATATGAACTTCCTTTTTCCACAATAGCTCCACTTCATAATGACCATCAACCTTTTGACATGTAGTCTTCAACACCTCTGTAGCTTATTATTTTCTTCGGATATTACCGATGTCTGCGTAGATTCTTCCAGATTAAGGCTGTCCTTCATCTATTTGTGCAACTCATTATAGTTTCTTTCACACTCACAATTATGAATATTTAACAATTCGAATTTATTGTTTTGGTCGCTACAGCCTTGAATGGTCCAGCCCAAGCGTGTTTTAACAGCTATTGGTTGACCTTATTGACCTTCACGATTCATTAAAGGCACTGCAACGCTTTTGCATTTCTTGATGAAGCATCTTCTGTGTCTCGAATTGATAAAAGTGTTTTTGATCTCCTGAATATTAACGGTGTGAAACAGTCCCTATGTTTAAAGTGGACCGGTAACACTACTCGCATGGAAAATTCTTCTTTGGGAACTTCCTTGGTTATATCAAGTATGAATAATGATAAAAAATTTACGTTACAGCGGGTGCATACTGAGGAAAATTTGGGCCTGTCACAGCAGACATTGAATGAATGTGCATGAAATGGTTTAAAAATATCCATACTTGAAAGGACTTCCCACATACAACCTTATAAAAAATGCCGCTCTAAGTATTTTAATCGGATTAAGCAATTGGAGTGTTGGAGTGCCTTTAATGATTCGTGAACGTCAATAGGTTCAACCAATAGCTTTTAAAACGCGCTTGGGCTGCACCATTCAAGGCTGTAGTCACAGCTTACTTAACTAGGTGGCAGCGTTAAGAAAGTAAACAATTTTTTGCTGCTATTGGATTTTTGTTTGTTATGATTTTTGAATGTCAAATGTTGATTAATTTTATTTATGTTCGGAAAGATATTTGAAATAAAATTATTTATAAAAAAAGAAATTTTGAATTTATTTTTGTGAAAAAGTGAGGCAAAAGGAAATAATTATAACTATTTCGTTGCAAGAACTAGTTTAAAACGATAAAAGGTGTCTTAATTTTACTAGAGTACGGTTTTAACAGCGTTTTACTATTACATTTCCATTAAATTTGGTACTTGAATATACATTCCATAAAAATATGCCTTTTTGTGAATTGTGTGGAAACAAGTATGTTCCTGGAAATGGCGATACGTTTTTTCATGTGCCTAAGTGTTCAATAGCGATGGAAAAGTGGAGTAGCTTATGCCAAAAGGAACTCAGAAAGCGTTCTTTGATATGCAGTGATCACTTTTCTAAAAATCATATAATATCGGCTGGACGCCATCCTTTGTTGATGCCAATGGCTATGCCAATACCATCACCGGCAAGAAGTTATGAACCTAGCAGCGGTCGGGAGCTGTTCCCACAGGGAAAAACAACCAACTACAGCGGGAGAGGCAAACATATTAACATGTACTTAAAAGAAATACAAATGCCAACTGCCTTACGGTTTTTTACTGCAAAAGACCTAACCAGTACTGCAGTTTCAAAGTCCATGCCACAACGCTTTAAAGAGAAGGAGTCTCAAACTGAGTAAGTAATTCCAAATTTATAAAAGCGCATGTCCCCTACGGCCCAAATGTATCAAAAGCCTGTACGTACTTAGTAGTAATGTAGTCAATTTTTAGTTAGAAAAATTATATTTTTCTAATAGTTTTGTTTTCGATTCAAGTCCATCAATTTTTGAAGAATAATCAAAAAAAACACAAAGAAAAAATTCGTCAACTGGAGTCGGAAAACAAAGCATCACATGGATAAGAAAGGTTTTCCTCTACCTCGCCAGCAGTGTTGAACCGCTCCTTAAATTTTATGAGAGCCATGACAGACCTGTCGTTAGACGACAAAATTTGGGTTTGGCATTTGATGAAAAGAAGGTAGAGGAAACTTTTGAATACGACGCAGTTGACGATATCGCAAGGAAACCATCCAACTATGTGCAGGTTGTTATTGCAAGAGGGTTGAAGAAGTCATGGAAGCAGCCAGACTGCAATTGTATGGAGCAGGCTTTCCTACGGATGTTGTTGTGTACGACATGGGTAAGTAATGTATGATATATACAACTGATTCCCAATAAATGCATTTCCACATAAATACGCACATAAAAAAAATGCACAACCAACGATAAACACTTTGCGGAAACACAAATTTTCGTTATATTGAGGAGAATGCCAGTGACTACGTACTTCTATCGGGTAATTAAAAAATCATTTAAAAGTTAATATTAAGGTTTGTTTCTAGTTACATAATAGCTAAGATTTAGATTTACGTTTCGGAAAAAAGTACTTATTAAAATTAATATTAAGATTATTAACATTTGTTGTTATTTGCTCTCTAATTTTTCGACCTTACGAAATTTTTTTTTAATGTAAAATTTAATATTTGTATAATATTGTATAATTATAATAAAATATTATAAACAAAAATTCAAGTTTATATAAAAAAGAAACAAGAAATTAAATTAAAATTTTTTGCGTTATATATTATCATTAATTACTGCTGATATTATTACTTATTGTTAATTTTTATCCAGAGGATATCGTAATTCATATTTATAAATTTGTTATTCGAATTTAAGAATTAATATTAATGCTTGTGAATAATAACTATTTAAACTGACATAATTGCTAAAATTTGGAAATATGTAACAGTTTCGTAATCGCAAATTTTAAATCGTTGTTTTGAAAAATTGCTTAACACGTTTTACAACTATTTTTTAAAGAGAAACCATGGTTTGGTAATCCTGCGACTGTGGAAGAAAAGGTTTTCACATTTATTGATGCACCTCACCTCTTGAAACTAATTCGCAACCATTTCTTGGATATTGGAATAATTTACAATAACTCCTTATTGAGTACCCGCACTATTTCGGAATTACTAGTTTTAACTTCGAAGTCTGATGTCTCGATAACTTTTAAGTTAAGTTGAAAGGAGTTGGTATGCCAATAGCACATTACACAGAAATAGATATTTAAGCATTTTTACTTCCAGCAAAGCAAAAAGTGAAACCAGCTGCTCAGCTTTTTTCACACTGCACAGCCAGCGCTCTAATACGTTGCCATACAATGGGGGAGGTTCTCTATAATCCTACCGAAACAGCCGAATTTTTCCTATTGGTTTGATGTTTTAAATTCGAAAATGGATACTTTAAATTATCACAGCAAGGTAAATAAAAATATATTTAAAATATCATTACGTACAATATTTTCAATAATCTTTATCCAAGCAACCCTATGGGCTAGTGTATGAAAGCCAAAAGAGTACTTTCGATCGCATGACTAAAGCAATGTCGATTCCACTCCCACACAAAAGGATTTTAGAGCCATTCAAAAGGCCATAATCGTTACCAACTCTGCAATAGACATCTTAAAGAAGTATGTCGCAAAGTACGGCATGCACTACTTGGTTACAAATAGACTAAACCAAGATATGTTGGAGCACGTTTTTGGCGCTATCCAAAGGAAAGGTGGCTTACATGATCAACCTTCTCCATAAGAATTTAAATATAGGCTTCGTAAGTACATTTTAGGTATGGACATTAATGTACTTTTTTAATTGTATAAATTAAACTTACTGTATTTTTTATTTAGCAAAAAATACAGAATTTGTAAGTGGAAGAGGAAATGTGGAAAATGACGAAACCAATTGGCTAAACAGCAGCGACGTCAACATGTCCTTTGCGGAGCATAGCCAATCCCTACTTACCATTGACGATGATGATGATATCTTGCCTGAAAGTGGATTTGCGGAAAATGATTACTTAGAGTCAAAAGAAAATAACACGCTGATTGATCTATACGATACGGATATACATGACATTGGTATTTTTAGGAGGATGGCTTAGAATGTATAGCGGGTTATGTAATTCGAAAGCTTAATCTTGTGGAATATGAATGTCATTAAGATTCATTTACGTGGGTTGACCAGGTATCCAAAGGAAGTTTGAGAAAGCCGAAAATCCAATTCCTCTGCAAGGTTAAGGAAATGGAGATAATATTTTATAAAGTAAATGGGCTTAATATATCTCACCGCCCAAATATCCTTCAATACCTGGTGGACGCAAGCAAACCTTTTAAATGCCGAATATACTTTAGGATTCGCAACCTCAATAAGGGACTTAATGTTAAAAAGCCAAAGAGCGTATAATGGAATGCAAGATGTTGAAAATAAACTTACAAATTATTTTCATATAACCAGGTATGTTTCTTTTTTTGTATCCCTTTCTTCGTTTGTGCTTACGTAATATTTTTAAAAATATCTTATATAATTTGTATATCAGACGAACGTATTGATCATGTAACCGAAACGGATGCTATTAATGCTTTCAGGCTGCAAATGCTGAGCCTCTTTAGTCTTTCACTGTTTTTTTAAATTAATTATATTGAAAACATAAATAAAGTTATATCATACTATTTACTAATATTTTTAAGCTTAAGGTCCAGAAGAATTGAAAAAATTACAATAAGAAATTGAATTAAGAAATGTTTATCATATAAATTTCTTTTTTCCACCATATAAATTTGTAACACTCGTTATGTTTTTAATACTTTTGATATTTTTAATAATTAATATATTTAATGTTAACTTACATAACAGTTTAATAAAAATAATATATATGTACAAAATATACATTTGTATATATATATATATATATATATATATATATATATGTATATATATTGTATATATATGTATATATATTGTATATACATATATATACATTATACATATATATATATATATATATATATATATATATATATATTGTTACGTTTTTAGACCTTTTCGTAAAAACGGTTTTATTACTTATCCTTCAAGGATTCGTTTTATTGCATCAAATTAAAACACGGACAAATTAATTTTAGAAATATAATGCGGCAACACTTTATATTTGTACTACTCAACACTTTGCGATGTTAACACGTCTATATTTGAAATCACACTGACTCTCGCTGAGCTCTGGCAGCGCCTTTATATAGCAAAAATGACGTCGTCTGGTAACCTCGCGAAAGTTCTGGGTATGGTGGTTGTATTTTACTTGACATGTGTGTGTTTGTATACATGACAATGCTGACTTGTTTGGTTTGCTTATGGTAACTATATGTGGTTGAATGTATGAGTGTTCTGTGTGTTTTGCCTATGGTAACTATGAGTGGTTGTATGGATGAGTGTGTGGTTTTGTTTCTTCTACGTGTACATGGCTGTGTATACTTGTGAATCTGTTTAGCTTTATTAGCAGCGAATACTTGCATACAAGATCATTAAGAATAACATCTCTTAGCATTTATTTTGCTAGGTTTGTTGTTGTTGTGGTTTACTATTATTGGCACAACATTGAATGATCTTGTATATTCTGGAGTATTCCATTTCCGTTAATTTGAATATTATCTATATAGTGTTGACTAGGGTTGTAACATTTTGACAACTATAGATTAATTGGCAGTGCTGCCAAGTACATATAGCCACATTGTCGTTTTATTTAAATCTATTTCTAATCTTTGTAACACTGCCGCCCACTTAAGCCTGTTCGACCCGAATATCGTTCGAGATGTACTATTTTCATTTTCGACCTTGGGCTATTGTGCTTCTGTATCCGGTATACAACGTCATTCACTCTCTTAATCACTTTATACGGCCATCCCAGTGAGTCTGTAATTTTGGGGACGATCCTTTCTTCCGTTGTGGGTTATACAGTAAAACCAATTGTCCCTCCATAAATCCCTCCGAGTTTGCTGCGCGGTCATACCTAGCCTTCATCTTGTCACTGACCATCTTGATTCTAATGCGCACGAACTCATGCAGTTCGTTTAAGTCCTCCTTCTCCTGGGACGTAATAGCTCCTTCCTCTACAGTTGGCTTAACACCAAATTCCAAATCACCAGGTAGTTTTAATTCCGTCCCGAAGATAATTTTGGATGGCGTTCTCGATGTTGAGTCGTGTACAGCTGACCTATATGCCATCAAAAGTTTGGGGATGTGCTCGTCCCAATCCCTCTGATGGGTGCTTACTACTTTTCGTAGGTACTCTTCTAAGGTGGGATTGAACCTTTCTACCATGCCATCAGACTATGGATGCAGCGGCGTCGTTCTGGTTTTCTTTATCCCATACAACTCGCACATTTCCCTGAATATGGCAGACTCGAAATTCCTTCCTTGGTCGGAATGTAATTCTATTGGGACACCATAGCGACATACCCAGTTGTTGACGAATGCATTTACAATTGTCTTTGCTTCCTGGTTAGGTATAGCATATACCTCTGGCCATTTACTGAAATAGTCCATTACCACAAGTACATAACGATTTACGACTTCGGTGACGGGAAAGGGACCTGCTACATCCGCTCGAATGGTGCTCCTGAGTTGTATTGTTGCAGCTGTCCCCGGCTTCTTCTTACTGGGCCTTTGACTGCTATGCACTGTGGGCAGTTTGCTATCCAGTCAGCTACGGCTTATTGACATCCAACCCAATAAAAATGCTGCTTCAGTTTCTCAAGTGTTTTTGTTACTCCAAGATGACCGCCACTGGGTCCATTATGAAACTCCTGTAAAACTTAACTTATCTTGGGGTATGGCACAACTATTAAGTTGACATATAGATATATATATATATATATATATATATATATATATATACATATATATGTATATATATATATATATATATATATATATATATATATGTATATATATATATATATATATATATATATATATATATATATAGATATTTATATATATATATATATATATATATATATATATAGATATATATATATAAATATATATATATATATATATATATATATATATATACATATATATATATATATATATATATATATATATAGGTTTTTCTACACACTATGTAATATACTTATTTTTAACCCTATTGACTTTAAATCACAAATAACGATGAAGTAAATAAAATAAATATGTTTTAATAATTATTTTGTAATAATAATTAAGCAATTATGAGCTGGTTGTCATACTTTTTTATTTTTAAAAATGATACAAATGCGAATGCACTTTGTATATATGCCAACATATTGAATATCAAACATTTTTCAATACTTCTTTGTGAATTTAAAAAGAAATAAGAAATTAAATTTTTACTTTTTAAGTAAAATTTATTAGTTCTATGAATCTGCATTTGTGTTTCGGTCACCCTCGGACTGCATGGCCTTGTATGCCTCCTACAGTGTACAGGAATAAAATTACTGGAAAATAAGAGATGAAAAAGTCACTTTACCATAACGTGGAACACAGCGTTGTTTGTCCACGTTGCATGGCTTGTTTTTCATGAACTTATTTCTCAGGGTTCAATATTCTTTACTTGATAATAAATTTAGTTCAAATACGCTCTGAAAATTTACATCAAATCTTAATAAAAACATTCCTCTTTATGATGAAAAGCATTTCAAATCGTTGCTTTCTTCACATACCTTTAAAATATCTTGAACTTTAAACCAAAAATAAAAACACTTTATATGTTGGTTGATTGTCTGCGAAGAAGACAAATTTTATTCCAAAAATTTTGTTCCACAATCTGTATTTTATTCATAGACTAATGCCCAATGGTTTTATTACATCAATTTTAAATGTTTTGTTTTTCTATGCTTTTGACATTTAAATATTAACTCATTGTTTTGACATTCATATATATATTACAGAAACAAAAACACCTACGCTGTTGTACTTGTAGCCCTTACGTTGCCACCTAGTTTATTACACCATGGTTGTAGCGACCAAAACAAAAAATTCGAATGGTTAAATATTCATAATTGTGAGTGTGAAAGAAACTATATTGAGTTGCACAAATTGGTGAAGGACAGCTCTAATCTGGAAGAATCTACGCAGACATCGGTAATATCCGAAGAAGATAATAAAGCTATAGAGGTGTTGAAGACTACATGTCAAAAGGTTGATGGTCATTATGAAGTGGAGCAATTGTGGAAAAAGGAAGATCATATTTTACCTGAAAGTTACAAAAATGCTTACAAACGTCTAATGTGTCAAAATAAGAAAATGCAGAGAAACCCAAATTTGAAAAATGTTCTACAAGATCAAATAAATAATTTATTGTCAAAAGGCTATGCCAAAAAGCTGAATGAAGATGAAATCAGTAAAGTATCAACAGTATTGTCACGTTTTTAGACCTTTCGTAAAAACGGTTTTATTACTTATCCTTCAAGGATTCGTTTTATTGCATCAAATTAAAACACGGACAAATTAATTTTAGAAATATAATGCGGCAACACTTTATTTATTACTTTATTAGCAGGAGTATTTTTACTACTCAACACTTAGCGATGTTAACACGTCTATATTTGAAATCACACTATATACGTGTGTTTGTATACATGACAATGCTGACTTGTGTGTTTTGCTTATGGTAACTATGTGTGGTTGTATGTATGAGTGTTCTGTGTGTTGTGTGGTTTTGTTTCTTCTTCTATGTGTATACGGCTGTGTATACTTGTGAACCTGTTTAGCTTTATTAGTAGCGAATACTGGCATACAAGTTCATTAAGAATAACATCTCCTAGCATTTATGTTGCTAGGTTTTTCGTTGTTGTTGTTTACACTTATTATTGGCACAGCCTCGAATGATCTTGTATATTCTGGAGTATTCCATTTCCGTTAATTTGATATTATCTATATTGTGTTGACCAGGGTTGTAACATTTTGACAACTATAGATTAATTGGCAGTGCTGCCAAGTACATATAGCCACATTGCCGTTTTATTTAAATCTATTTCTAATATTTGTAACAGTATGTTATATCTACCGATATTCATCATAACGAACCCCAATAAACCCGGTAAAGTAAGATTGGTTTGGGAGGCTGCTGCGAAATCTAATGGAGTCAGTCTTAATGACTATATAAACAGTGGTCCTGACCTGTTAAAATCACTATTCGATGTGTTGTTAAGTTTTCGTTTGCGGCGATATCGCAAAAATGTTCCACCTAATACATGTGAGAAAAAGCGATATGCACTTTCCAAGGTTCTTCTGGTGGGATGAAAATGATGGAGTTTACAAGCCAAGTATTTACGTCATGCAAGCATTAACATTGGGCATTTCCTGTGCTCCATGCATAGCGCATTACGTTCGAGACATCAATGTTGAAGCCTTCAAAGAAAAATATCCGCGTGCGGTAGAATCTATCCAGAATATTCATTACGTAGATGACTTCATTGACAGTGTAGATAGCATCCAAGGAGCGATCGATTTTTAATCAGAAGTAAAGTGTATCCATGCTGCTACAGGTTTCAACATTCGTAATTGGTCATCAAACAGCAGTCAAGTCATCAAACATCTACAGTGTCACTTCCTAAAGCCTAAGGAGTTGGCCGAAACGGAGAAGATTCTTGGTATGTATTAGGATCCTAATAAAGACTCCTTTGTTTACATTTTCCAGATTTGCCAGACTTCGACGAGAGGTATTCAGTGACGAGATTTTATCGACCAAACGAGAAGTGCTCCAGGTGCTTATGTAAATTTTCGAGCCTCCAAGTCTAATTTCATGCTACACCACTACCTTAAAAATTCTTTTACAAGAAGTCTGGCGATCTAAGATTTTTTGGGATGCAGAACTACCCGATTCCTTGTTAGCAAAATGGTGGGTAGCAATCTCACACATTGCTGCTGTTGAAATATCTCGCTGTTACTCGACACATCTAATTGAGGCGACTCGTGTAGAGCTTCATACTTTTACTGACGTTGGTGTATGTCGTTCTGCAGCCGTCTCTTTACAAGAACAGTGCCGGTCATATGACTGGCACTGCTGACCAAATTTCGGTCAGCACGTAGAACAAAGTTTCTATCATTTCATGAAGCCCAAAATGAAAAAACTGACTGAAACTTTTGTGTACGTGTGATCTTGCATCCCTTTCTAACTTGTGGTGTATTATCGCCTGTAAAACATATATTCAAACTACTTACTCTAATGTTTTTGTTCTATATAAATTTTTCACTACTGACTGGTATGGTTTCACTGGTGACCGGTCACCCTTGACGGGAATGGTGTCACCGATGATGCGGTTGCTAACAATCCTGACCTAACCAAATTCGATGAAATAAAACGCATTTAATATCATTTCAATTAATTTATAGCTTGCTGATATCAGTCCATCGACCAAAATAATTAAATAAGCCCGTGGTAGACAACAAAACCAAAGAACAATTCGCCAAAAACGTTAGGGTCGTCGTGATTACTATGGATGGAGTATACCCGTATGGAGATATTCAGGTCACGATCACCAAGAGTATACACTGTCAATAGTTTCATTCATCTAAAGATGGATATAAATTTTTATATCTTGTTTTTTTCTTTAAAACTAAACTTACTTGTGCAATGTATTTTGGCTTGGCACATCATTGTGAAATAAATCACCGCACAACAAAATTAAATCGACATCTCCCGTACAGCTAATTCCAACATTTCCTAGAAAGCGAGGAAACTGTCATCAGCTGCAATATAAGAATAAAGTATCACCGCTAAGAATTAATCAAAAGAGCATGGACATAATACAAAAGAGAAATTTACCTCTTACAGTATCCTTTTCTACGTTTCCCAAAAGATCATCCGTGGTCATCATAATACGCAAGGATGTCAATAGTATCCAAAATTCACTATTTAATTTTATATTATATTGTACATTTTATTTAATTTTTTCTTACATTTAGAAGCTTTTCTATACAAAAGGTTGACAAATTTATTGTCGTACTCTTGCACACAGTATTCTAGCCTGTAAAAACCAGCGTTGTCGCTCATACTTCTTTTCTTAATTCCTATATATATTTTCGATGCTACCAAAAATCCCTGAATCTCGTGAAACATTTAAAATAACAATTAGAGCAAAATTGAGCTAAGTTTTGTTAATTGGTTGAATATATAAATATTTTTGCAACTTCATTGAACTTGTACATACACAAACATACTGAAAAATAACATATTTGATCAACTAAAAACAAATCGTAAAAATTTAGTATGAAAAGTCCAAAAATGGTAACGCTGTTAGGCTAAAATATTTTTAATTGTGTTAGTGAAAATTTTTTTGTGTGTATTAGTTTCAGTCATTCATTTCATCCCTGCAAGCATTTTATGAAAAAATTGATCATATTCGAATCATTTATGGCTCCTCTGCGCGATTAAAATAAGCATAAATGAGCTCATTTTCTGATCGTAAATGATTGGTTTTTCGGGAGAAAATGGTACCCTACCCGCGACTCTTCTTGAGGAGTCTTTTATGACCCGCTTTTCTGATCAGTTTCGACTCATTTATGACTCGTATTTTTAATCATTTGCGAGTCTTTTTCGAGTCATATTCTTTATTGTCGAAGAGTCTTTTGCGACTCATTTTTCAGTCCTATTTCTAATCTTTTGCGAATCATTTATGAGTCGTTTTTTAGTCGTATTTCTGATCGTGTTTTTACTCTTTTTTCAGTCAGATTACAGAAAGGTATATTTTTCTATTTATATTATGAATTACAACAGTTTATTAAAATGAAATTAGTATGATATTATAAAATAAAGTACTTTTAAATTTTATAATAAATGATATTAAATTAAATTATTATTATGTAAAAAATAATATAAACATGTTTAGTAAAAAACACTACAGTAAAAACAGGAATTGAATTTATAAAATAATATAATAATGATATTCATAATTAATCGGAAATTTTGTACAGTTTGTTTTGTATTTGCAATTCGTTTGTTTGAAAAACACAAGTATAAAAATATATAGTGAGTATATAGATTATTTTTGTCAAAAACAATAAATATAAAAATTATAATGAGTTAATAAAAAATTTAACTGTAAAATATGCATACCGGGTGTGTAAACTTTTTCCGACACTATTGTGTTGTTATTACACACTATACGAACTTTCCAAAGAATTATGAATCCCATTTACAATAATATAATTAATCCATTTTAAAATATACAAAATAATTCACAATTTTCAAAAATTTATGACAATATTTTATAAATGAAACTTATTTTGGATGTTTTCTTTTAGTTAGCCGGTCCTTCTTTCTCTGTGCATTTAAATTTGTGATAGGAAATAGCTAACCCTGCAGCCACACGATCAAGTTTTCCTTTCAAGTTTTACACACATACTGCTCGTCGAAATTCATTTAAATTGACAACTGTGACGTAGGCTGCACGCAACTTTAAAGAAATTTAGTTTCAAGATGGCATCACCAAGAAAACAATAGATCCATAGGCCTTTACTTTTAAATTGTTTCGCCTTTATGATGAGAGATTCATGTTCTATAAGATATCATGACTTCTGTACAGCTTTATGAACCGCAACATATATATATATATATATATATATATATATATACATATATATATATATATATATATATATATATATATATTTCACTCTTTTAAACATATTTCACTCTTTTATTTATTTATAATATTGCACTTAAATGTTAAAATTGTGGCAGAATATGTACATAAAGGCAATACAAAAACTTATGGCGGCAATATTAACAAGAAAAATAATACTAAAAAATTGTAATCAGCTGTTTTCTTGAACGCACATTGAAACACTCAGCTGGAAAGAGAAATTGGAAGCAAGCTCGTTTCAATTTTTGAAAGTATGAGTGTATTGGTAAAAAAGTGTGAGAGTATTAAAAATTGAAAGGTAAAACTTGATCGTGTAACCCCCAAGTAATATGAAAGATATTAATTAATTTTTTTTAATTTTGGACAATTAGACTTGCAAGGGAAGTATCCCGATACTAACTGCCAAATCTTAATAAAACTTAGATATATTGTAGAGAATACAAACTAAATGGACACGTATTTTTCTTAGTTACTCAATTTCAATTTTAAGATTTTAGTTATTCCAAAAAATTGGTTCGAAAAGAAAAATATTCGTATCCATATAATTTTTATTCTCGGGATACTTTTCTTGTTGGGCGTATACCTACCTCTAATAATTGTTTTAAATAAATCTTTTCCGCACTTGGCTTGGCTGACATATACATTTTTTTATTTGAAAAACACTTTTCATAAAATTGTATTTATTTTTATATATGTATGTATCTACTTTTAGCAATTTTAATATATTTATTTAAAATAATATTAATAAAAATAACAATAAAAGCTTTTAAAATTATGATTTTAAATTTAAATTTTACACCTCGAAATGACTGATATTAATAAACTAAAATTTACAATATTATAATATTTTACGCTTCCTTCAAAGCTAGCTCGATAAGAAAAATATTATTCATTAATAACTTACAAACAGTCATATTTCAAACAGCTTTATGATCCATTTTCGATTGCTGTATTTTTGTTATTGTATTTCCAATAAATTACTTTTTAAGCATTAGATCGAATCATTTTCGAGTCTTTTTTCAAGCGCGCAAGTGATTAATCAATGTTTAATCGTCAAAAGTACTCGAGGAAGACTCAGCTTGGTGATTTTTTATAAAACAATCTTCCAAATGCTAGTAGGGTTGTAGGGCTGTTACATTCGAGTGGTTTACCAAGGCAATTATGACGTCTCTATCGTTGCTGCAAAATCTTAGGCAGCGCCATTAAAACCCGTTTCAATACCGAGATTGGAGCTCCAAGCTGCTGTTATGGGTGCAAAATTGACCAAAAAAGTGGCAAATATGCGGCGCATAAAATTTACTTCAACGAATTTTTGGTCTGATTCCAAGACGGTTCATCAAGAACATAAGAAGTCTTTTCTATATACCCGAACTACGGGTACTCTTCAATAAAGTAAGAAAATCGTGCCAAATGTGTAAAAATACGACCGCTGCACCAATTATGCCTCAGATGTCTACATTACCACCCGCAAGGTTAGCAAATTTCGAAAGGTCGTTTACGTTTGTGGGCATAGATTACTTTGGCCCTATTTGTGTTACCGTTGGCAGGAGAAAGGAAAAGATATCTTCACATGTCTCACCGTACGAGCAATACACTTGAAGATTGCTCACAGTCTGGACACCAGCACACGCGTCATGAGCATAAATAACTTTATGGCTCGCAGAGGCGTACCAAGAGAAATATACACTGATAATGGTACAAATTTTAAAGTAACATTCAAAATTTTACTGCCGAAGTTGACAACAAAATTATTTCAAAAGAAGAAGTTAAAATTATTTGAGTCTTAGACCCTTTATTAGAGGCTAACACAAATGCCTCGATATTCAAACATTTCCTTAAAGCTTTTTGAATTTCGAAAGACGATTTAAATACATTAATTGCGATTGCACACAACAATAGAATATAATTAATTAGTTTGAAAGTATGATGCACCGTACTCATGTTGCACTTGTATGTATTGTCGTATCGTGTGTACTCTGCATATATATAAAATGATACCGCTGTTAAGAAACGTTTTAATAGCAAACTCATACACTTTATTTCATACATTGTTACGAAGTTTCAAATTAAGATTCAATGCTACAATATTTTTAATTATAGTCAGCTTTTCACAGTGCAAGACGTGTATTTTTATACAATGAAGAAAAAAAACAATTTAATGTCGGGCATGAAATGCTGCGTAAAAACATCCAAAAGATCTAGAAGCCATTTTAAAGGTTTGCGATTTTTTAAGTTTCCTTCTTCAGACAAAGTTTTAGGGCGCATTCGACGCGAAAATTTTAAGAGACGGCGGCCAAAACTAATTTGTTTTACGATCACCAATTGTGAAATATAAAAGTTCATTCGAAAGCAGACACCAACAAATTTAAACCAAAAATTTAAACTTTATTTTAGCTATATCACAGTGGACATTCTCATTATTTTTGCTAAAATGAGCAATTTCATAAGTTTTTAATTTTGAAACATCGATAACTTTTTTGCTTTAAGAGATTTATAAACGAAATAGGTTTTGTATAATTGCCCAATTTGTTAGCTATATTAGTAGAAAAAAATTTTTATAACTTTTAGAAATTAATTTTTTAAAGGTCCAAATTTTTCTAAATCCTCTGACATAATAATGTGTTTTCTGCTCATTTTTCAAGTATTTTTTATCCAATCGTATATATGAAAGACGGATTCCAGATGGGTACTTTAGTTTTTAATGTAATTTGCCCTCATTATAAGGGTATAAAATAGTTTTTTTTCTGAATTGATTGGGCATATTCACAACTGCGCCTAATAAGGAACATATTTCAACTAATTGTTGTAAAAAATATTGATATAAGTATAACCCGTTGAAAATGAAAAGGGAAATTCTTGGAAAAGCGATACTTCAAGGTCGTGTGGGTTAACGTCTATTGTTTGTGTTGTGGTTTTCTCGTCCTTCGTATATTTACTTGATTGTGATGTTACCTGTCTACCTACATTTTTTCCTTTTTTCATTGTTGAATGCTCTAGGCAAACTAACCAATATTTTGTTTTATTCGAATAAACAACCACAAAAGGCAACATGAAATATGGTTGACAAAAAATTGACGTACTAAGCTCGATGCGGGCTGTAATATCACGTACCGCATATAAATTTTTTCGTGTTTGACATGTGTCTTCTTATCTCCAGAACTCAACAATGAAATTGGAAATGAGTAAACCCAATAGTAAAAGTAGGAGTGATTATGATGAAGATGACTTTTGCTCACAAAATTCTAATAACGAAGAAAGTTATTCTGCGAAATATGCACTAAAAACAATAAAATATGCACTTATTTTTTAATTTTTATTGAAACAAAAACATATAATTTTATATATAAATAGAAATTAAAAATTAATCCTAATTATTTACATTTAAAAATAATATTTGCTTTATATTTTCAAATGTGAATTTCAATCTATTTGGTCTTTGAAAGCTTTTGTACATTGACAAAGGCCTTTCAACATCTACGGATGTGAAATTTAATGATTCTCTTTCTTTAATGAAATATATTTCATTAACGGAATCATCACAAGGTATTGAAGCCAAAAAGCCATGTGCAATAAAGGCATATAGTTTTCTCCGAATTTTTTCACTAATCATGCCCTCAACCGCATTAATTCTGTTTAAAGCTGTGTCAATTATTTTGATTTGCCTGGGCAACGAACTAAATTGTTGAAGGTCATCAATTGTATTAATGAGAAACGCATAATTTGCATTAACAAATTAAAAATATTTTAATTGTATTTATAGCTTGTATATCGTCTTCTTTATTTAAAGTTTCCACAATATCTTTAAATTGATCAAAGTAGTTTACGTAATAAGCCACAGGAAGATTTACATCAAGATACCCGCGAAATAAGTTTTCAAAATTTTTAACAATATATGACACAATAATATGCATTTATAACAAAAATATGTAAAAATATGCATTTTCATCAAAATATGCTGAAATATGCATTAACAAATCGATGCCATTTTGAAGAAATTTCAATAATTCGTAAGAATATTTCAGTTTTGTCATAATCCGGCTTAAAGGAAAAAACATGTATTTGTGCCTAGGAATATTTATCATCATGTCTTTCTGAGATTTTAACTAAGTTAGAACAATTTAGCCTATACAAATATTAATATATGCATTTGTATGTTTTATTTCAATTATTGAAGAACTACGTGAAGCTTCCACAATAGTATAAACCATATACATATGTACATACATACATATATTTTTTTTATATGAAGTATGTCAGTTGATAAATTTGGGTATTATATATGTAAATGATTGAAGTAAAGTAATTTCAACCAAAAATGCACCTAAGCTGTTGGGCTTCTTTATGGATACGAACAAAAACATTGATGTCCAACGCAAGAGAATCAAGAATGTTGCGAACGTTCTGGAGGTAAACGATGTTATCAGTAAATTGTTTCTGCAAACTGAATTAAAAAAACAGCAACAAGAAGTAGAATTACAGTTAGAAAATCTTAATGCTCATTTGTAGGATATCAATAACAAAATGGATGAAAAAATTTTAAATAATAAATAATTTTTTGACAAGGAAATTGAAGAGCTACGAGGAAAAATTTATAGAATAGAAAATTACATGCTCGTATTCATAGCTGAAAGTAACCTCAGTAGATCACAACACACTCAAGAAGTGACTAGAAAAATAAAATGTCTTCAAAAAGAAATACTGTGTAGGCTCGAAAACATTTTGTACGTCGTAGTGTTGTGATGAAAGGAAAGCTGATTTAGTTGAAATGGGAAATTATTCCTTAGACAACAGCAATTATCGATGTTTTCTAACTGTAATTCATACATTGTCAAAATTTGCTTGGACAGTAGAGAAGAAAGAATGCATTTGAACCAACTCAATAGTGCAATTCAGTAACTTTTATAACGATTACCGTATCGATAGAATAAAAATAAAAAAATTTTACGATATTACTATTCTGCACAATTTTTAACGATATTCTACTTTAGATAAGTAAACGACAAAATATATAGTGTTGTTTAAGTTAGCGATTTAAAAAGTATATCAAATGGCTTTTGAATATTTAGCATACGAGCTATCGGGTGTGGCCCGGCTTCGTTTGGGTACACATTATTTATCCTAGTAATAGAGAATAATATTAGTAATATATATACAAAAATATCAATTTACTTACCTCTAGCAAAATGAAAATTAATGAAATGAAATAAAATAATAAAAACACATTTCTTTATTCTTCTTTGTGCTTTTCGTATATTTACAAAGAGATACCGCCCGATTTTACTGTGTGTTTAATTCTCTTAACACAAGGTCACTAAATCACACAATCGTTATTGCAAACAGCTAAAAACATCGACAAACTAAACAAATACCGAATAGTTTGCAGGTAATGCAAACAGACGATGGTAAATACTTTTTCAATAAGCATTTCAGTCAGCTGATGAATAAATGATAACATTAATAACTACTCAACACATAGCACTATGAAAGCCTCAGTAGTAGAACGATTCAATAGAACATTAAAAGGAATGATGTGGAAAGAATTTAGCTTTAATGGTTCATATAATTCGATGTACATATATATATATATATATATATATATATATATAGATATATATATATATATATATATATATATATATATATATATATGTATATATATATATATATATATATATATATAGATATATATATATATATATATATATATATATTTATAAATATACATATAATTACTTGATGCATACAATGGAAAATGCCACCGATTAAAGTCAACTCAACAAGATTAAAGTCAACTCAACAAATGAAAAATAACTTTGAAATACAGTATGCAGTCATTTCAAGATGTACAAAATGTCAAAATTTAATGCAGGATATCATGTGCGCAGAAGCAAATATAAAAACATTTTTGCAAAAGGTTATAATCCGAATTGGACAACAGAAATCTTTACAATTAAATGAGTACGAAATACATATCCTACAACAGATATACATATTAGAAGACAATCGCGGAAATCCTATTAGTTCTATGAAGAAGAACTTTAAAAAACCAGATATCGAAATATATATCTAGTTGAAAAGATCCTTAACCCGTCGTTACTCGCGCACTTGTTTTTGTACGTCGTTACTCGCGTTTTTACACCCCGCATAGTAAACTGTTTATTTTTCTATAATCTTAAGCAAATAGAGGTTGAAAACAAAAACGTTCGTCGGAAAAAGGCTTAAACTCTGCACTTAAAGCATTTTCTAAGTTATACATAATATTTTTATTTACAAATTTGTAGAGAAGAAAAGGTCAGAAAATAAGCATATAATACGTGATTTTTAATCATTTTATTTAACTTAAAAAATTCATTTGTTTTTTATTGATAAAACTATTGTTTAATTTTAACAAGCACAAAATATATTCTAAAGAAAAGAAAAAACTAAGCCTTATTGCAAAGAACAGCAATCTGGGCATATATTAGACATGTGACTTTTGCACATAAATTGTTAGCAAAAATCACATTGACTCTTAACTTTCAAGTCTCTTGAAACGGGAGAAATGCAGCATCTATTCTTTTTTGGGTACTCGTGCTGGGTTCTTCTAACGCCCTCTTGAAAGATTTGGGTAGGGATGAAATTTGTGACCTTACCACTTGATGATCACGAATTAGCGACAATCCAATATCTTGCAAAAACTCAAAAAGTCTTATAGTTTTGTTGGGAAAGTTACTTGCAAGAACCACTAATGAATTAATACCAGATGTATTGATAATATGGTAAAATACTTTTAGAGGCCATCGAAAACTTATTCTGGATACATCGTAAGTACCACACATCTGATCTACAACATCTACGCCTCCTTTTGTAATGTTGTAGAACAAAATAGTGCCTGGTTTCTTATGTCCTGGTTGCACCTCAGTGATGGAGTCATCGTTATCGTGCATAGTTGACAGATCCAAGACATTCTTGTTTTTCTTAGGCCAATAACCGGTAAAATCATCCGTTCGCTCTTGTGTTTTTTCTTTACTGATTACTCAGTGAATATAAGGCACACAAAATAAAAATATTTTTACAACTCAGCTTTACATAGCTATATTATAAAACAAAGTAAAAGCCGTTATAACTGTTCAATTTAACAAACTATGTACGTATAATTGTACTACACTTGTGTTGAATAGAATTGAAAAGTGGTTATTTTTAGTAACGTGGATACTCGCGGGGTGCAAAAAACACCCCAGCAAAAATTGAAGGTGCTCCCTCTTCTCAAAAACATGCTAAATAAGGAAGTGACATCCATCATATGATGAAGTAGTTCATTATATTCAGCTATTAGAAAAACTGGGAACAAGACTTATTGAAAAAAAAGATATAGCAAAAATAAGAATAAATAAGGCGGGTTAAAACATAAAGTGTTTGTTAAGTGGCTGGGCGCACAATTCTTGTAAATGGAAGAATACAATAAATAAACAATAACAATATTGAATTTTAGTTTAAAATAAGTAAATAAGTAATAAATGTGTAACTGATTCTTATAAGACATACTGTGTGTTTAACCTCATTTGTTGACAATCAAACAGCCACAACGTCAATAACATTGACTCTGACCTCCAATTCATCAGAGCTATCTACTAATTATTTCCCTCCTATTGATTTAAACGGAACCTATCAATGTGCTCTAACTGATTTTGATTCATACAACAGTATCCATAACAATATTTTTCATATCGGTGAAATTGTAATTGAAATACCGATCGGATCTTATGAATTAAATGATATAGTTGACTATACAGAAGAACAATACAAACGATTTAGACCAGAAAACAAAATTTTGATTGAAGCTAACAACAATACAATGCAAGTCAAAGTCAGCAGCTCTAAAAAACCAATACAGGAAGTACAATAGGTAGATTTTTAAGATTCAATGGCAGAATATTAACACCAAACAGAGAACATTACTCTGATATTTCAGTGCTTATCTTTAAGGTAAATATCTTGGGAATTGAGAGCGGTATTGTGGTTAATACTTATATGAATAATTCTAAGGCTCATACACTACATGAGCTTCCGGATATAAAATAGTTGAGATTTCCCAGTAAACTCAAGAGAGATAAGTTCACTAGCTCTTCGCGTGGTTGATCAAAACGGCGACTTAATTAATTTGAGAGAAGAGAAAATTACAATACATTTAATACATTTATATTGTGTTCAGACATGAATTTTTAATTAAGACAAATTAATTTTAATTGAGCAATTAAATCTAGTGTTCACACATACCGAATTTAGATTACTCAATTATCATTTGACAGCTGAAAGAAAACATTGTTTTTATTTGTTTCGTGTTTTTTAAATTTAAAAAATGGAGCAAATTTTGGTTTAAAAGAAGTTTTGCTTTCATATAATAGAAATATGGATATCTTGGAGTCTTTGCGATCGATTTTTGGTTCAAAACTATCAGTGCTTAAAAAAGAGAAAAAGGAAAACTTGACAATTTTGCAAAGTTTATTTATTGGAGTTCAGTATAGTCTGTTTGAAAATTCAGTTTGTTTTGTTTATATGTATGTACATTTTTTGGAATTTGTCTCGCCATTGTAGGACATTTTCTTGGAACACAGTTCTTAATAAACATACTTATGATCAGGGTTGCATTTCGAGTTTTACGCAATTAAACTGCTCAATTTATTAATTGACTTATTGTATGATAAATTGTGCTCAATTAAGGCCTTGCGCAATTAAGGGGTATATCTGAACAGGGTATTGAGGAAAACTAAATAATGATAATATACAACACAAGTATATCAAGGAATGCTGCAGCAACATCTAATCCTCAAACATTAAAACAACAATAATTGAAAAATTCTATTTGTCAAAAACCACTTACAACAGCAAACAAGAATTTTCTCAAGTCATTAAACTTTAAACTGAAAAAAATAATAAACGTTACATGATAGACGAGAATGTAATTAAAAAGGACTATCGTACATATATACCATACCTTCAGTCTTCTAACAACAACGATGAAATAAGAATTTCAATACCAAATCAAGATTTATGTGTGTTACCCAGTGAAAGCTATATATACATAGATATGTATGTGGAAGGGTTTTTTCAATTGAAAAACAATTTTGGTGCATACCACTTTGGCGAAATTCCCTATGAACTAAATGGTATTGAAATTGACTATACAAGATAAGTTACAAAATGCTGGATGGAATAAACTTCATAATATACATAAATCTTCAAAATGGACATTTTAGTTTCTATGTACTACTTAAACTTTTTTATGATTTATAGTTTCAATAAATGTTAAACATGAGTTGACACTCTGGAGTAATAAGAACAATGAATATCTTGTACACTCGAATGTTTCCACTAAGAAAGCCAAACTTACAATTTCACTAATATGATGGAGAATTCCACATGTTCAATTATCTGATCAAAGTAAATTGAATATGATCAAAATGCTTAATAATGGCATTCCGTAGATGAGATTGTCATATGGATCCACACCTTAATATGGGGACCAATCACATATGGAATGTTAAACTGGGCGCTAATAAGGAACGTCCTCGATTTGTGTTGATTGCCTTTCAACAAGGCAACTAGTTTGTTCATTATGATCTTACTAACTTGAAAGTATATTTAAACTCAACCTCTTACCCTTATGACTGCCTTAGTATAAAATTCAAAAATGAGCGCTATGCGATTCTATATATATATATATATATATATATATATATATATATATATATGTATATCTAAGATTCCAACAAAGCTCCTACATGAAACAACTCCAACCTATTCTAACTGGCCAAGAGTTTAAAAATAATGCTCCAATTACACTGCTCTGGAAAAAATAACTTTTTGTCGCTCCTTTAAATAAAACTATGTGGACTATTTTGATGCGATAAACTCGAATCCGTTTTCGGTTTTTTCCCATCAGGTTCAGATTTTTTTTACGGGTGTGGAAATTTTTTGCCCCTAAATTAGCCAGGTACGTAGACATATTTCACCCTAACGAGTCATCCGATTTTAAAAAGTAAAACACCAGAAGATGTGTAACAAAATTGTTTTAATTTTAGTCGAATACAGTTTTTCCTTATCTCTTATCGTTTTGGAAATATTTAGAAGTTAATCGAGAAAAAATTTTTTTTCCTGCAAAATTCTTTTTTTTGATTAAAAATGGAATTAAAAAAAATTTAATGCAAATATTCAATACTTTGCACCTTTATCTAATAGTTACAGATCTTAGAAATAAAAAAGCTATAAACTATAAAAATCGGTTATAAAATTTAGATATTATTTTCAATTTACCGCAGGTACCCAATGTTGTAATGCTACCAATCTTTCATTTCGTTAGGTGAATAGGTAAAGGAACTAAAGCACAACGGTATTTTGCATGGTTCTTGGATATAAAAGTTATTTTTCACTAACCTGTAGTGCGATTCAGTAACTTTTAACAAATCGACAGTTGTTAAATTTAACAATTATTGTTATTGTTTGCACTAACGATTGTTCTATTCAGTAACCTCTTGTAAAAACTGTTGTTGAAAATTTTAAAATAGTGGCATCTTTGTCAAAATAAATGTCAAAAAGCGAAAATCACATAGAAGAATAAAAAAAAAGCAAAATGATAAATAATTTGTGCACTCACTCACTCCCTTTTTTCGTTGCAAGTTTTTGTTTTATTATACCCTTCACAAAAAAGTGAAAGGGTATATTTAGGTTTGTTATTCCGTGTGTAATTTTTTCGATATCAATATGCGACCCCATAAAATATATGTATATATTCTGGATCCTTATGAATAGCGATGACGATTGAGCGATGTCCGTCTGTCCGTCTGTGTGTACGTGAAATCGGTTTTGCCAAGCCCCCAGAAGAGCTAGAGACTTCGTTCTTGGACTGATGGATTGGAAGTGCGCCTAAATAGAGTGGTATTGAAAAAAAAGAAAAATCGGAAGGACGATTCCAGAGCTAGGAAGCTTAAACCTATTTCTCGACTCAAAATTAACACCAAAAACGAATTATTTTTTTTTGTTTATTTGTAAATTTAACCTATTTCAACTAGAAAAAAAGTTTATTTTCCAGGAATGGGAATCAAAAAAAATTTTTTTTGCAGATTCAATGTTTTGTGGTACATATAACAACTAAAACGCTTAAAACATTTAAATTTTTTTTTTAATAAAACCGTTTTATACATCACGAAGATTTGCATTGATGAAAAAAATTTTAAAAATTAAAAATTCTCATCCAGGGTTAGGAAATTTAAAATGTTTTTGTACATTAAAATACCTAAAAATCAACTAACGTCGTTTTTTCCTGGTTAAAATTATTTTTTGTCCTGGCAAAACAGAATTGGTATAAAAAAAAACAAACTTCGATTCTAGGGTTCGAAAACTGAAATATATTGTAGTGCATGAAAGTGACAGAAATGGTTAAAAATTTTTTGTTTTTTTTAAATAAAACCGCTTTATACATCATGAAGACTTGCATTGGTAAAAAATAATTTTAAAAAGTTTTCTTTTTCGCCTCCAGGGATGGAAAATTTAAATATTTTTTTTGGCACATTCGGTATTTTGTGGTACATATAATAACTAAAATGTTCAAAAATTTTAAGTTTTTCTTAAATAAAACCGTTTTTGGTATCATGAAGATTTGAATCGATGAAAAATAAATTTAAAAATTTAAATTTCCCATCCAGGGTTCGGAAATTTAAAATTTTTTTATACAATACATAACCGAAAATAAATTAACGGCGTTTTTTCCTGGTTAAAATTTTTTTTTATTTTGGCAAAACAAAATTGGTATTAAAAATTAAAAAAAAATTTTGATTCCGGCGTCGGATACTGCAATATTCTGTATTACATGAAAGTAATGAAAGTGGTTATAAATCTGTAGGTTTTCTTAAATAAAACCGCTTTATGCATCATGACGACTTCCATTGGTAAAAAAGAAATTTTTTATTTAATTTGCGCTTCCAGGGGTGGGAAGTTGAAATTTTTTTTCACATTTGGAATTTTGTGGTACATATAATAACTAAAATGTTTAAAAATTTCAAGTGTTTCTTAATTAAAATCGTTTTATACATCAGGAAGAGTTGCATTGATGAAAAAAATGTTTCGCTTCCAGGGGTGGGAAATTGAAATTTTTATATACATATATAAACCAAAAGGCAACTAACAGAGTTTTTTTTACTAATTAAAACAATTTTTTTTCAAGAAAAAAAATTAATATCAAGTATTTAAAAAATCTAAATTTCGATTCCAGGGTTGGATATTTGCAATATTTTGTATAAGATGAAAGTTACCAAAATGGTTAAAAATTTGTACTTTTGCTTAAATAAAACCGCTTTACACATTATGAAGACTTGTATTGGTAAAAAAAAAATTTAAAAATTAAAATTTCGTTTCCAGGGTTGGGAAATTTTTAATATTTTTATTTTTAAAGTAACCAAAAATGCAACTGAAGTTGTTTTTATTTTTTGTTAATTGAAACTATTTTATAAGTTAGAAAGCAGACGTACGTTAGTGAAGGGTATATAAGATTCGGCACAGCCGAATATAGCACTTTTACTTGTTATTTTTATTATTTTTGCACTAGGTAAGTAAAAAATGTATTTATTTATATGTATTATATATATATTACATACATTGGTAGCGATTATATTGAGGGGAACGACACTGTTGCAGAGAATGTGCCTTGGGAAGAGGTAAGCTTAAGCGATTTAAATTTTCTAAAATTCTTTTTACAATTCTCTTCATTACTAGCAATTTCAACTACGGCTCGAGGAGGAAGACGAGACAGTCTTAAATTAAATGGCAGCGACGACAAGAAATGTTCTCGAGACTCCCAAGACACCAGGAAGAAATACACCTCGGAGGAGCTCTAAAAGAAAGCTGGATGAAGATGGTGATGGACGAAATAAAATGCTGGAAATCACAAAACAGCAACCTGACACCTTAAAGGAGCATATGATTGTTTAATTCTAAAAATTCACCATTTTCGTTATTACGGGTATTTTCTTTTCTAATAGATGCAAGCTGAAACAAACGCAGCGGCTGTTGAAGCCACCAAAATGATGGCAGAGGCCATTAAAACAATGGGAGAAGGGCTGAAGGAGATCGCTGCTGCGTTTAATAACCTGTCCAACTCCATCAACAACCTGTGATCGTGGAAACTATTTTCTTTTTTTATATATTTTATTTTTTTTTTAATTGTTGTCGTTATTTTGTTTTTTTATGAATTGTTTTTATTACTTTATTTTTTTATGAATTGTTTTTTTAATTTTTTTAATGAATTGTTTTTGTTATTAATGCAAAACGCCCTATCTAACATTTAAAAAGTTTTACAGTAAAAACTTATTTATATGAAGTATTTATAATAAGTCAAAATCTTATAATACAATGCAATATATATATATATATATATATATATATATATATATATATATATAAATATATATATATATATATATATATATATATATATATATATATTGCACAGATGCCGACAGAGTGAATTGACCACACGTCAGGGATGTAGTTAATCCGTATTATATCCGCTTTTGTGACTTACTGTACACGACCTATGCCTTCACATAAGAAGTGGCAATGTAGTTAACTACGGAATATTCCTCAGAAGAACCGTTATCTTACCGTTATCTGAGGTGTTGAAGTTGACTAGTGCGAGTGACACGCAAAACTTTCGGAAGAGAGTGAATAATCAGTGGTCTGGTTGCACTTAAAATATAATTGCCAACGAAGCAAGTCATTAAACTTTAAACTGAAAAAAATAATAAACGTTACATGATAGACGAGAATGTAATTAAAAAGGACTATCGTACATATATACCATACCTTCAGTCTTCTAACAACAACGATGAAATAAGAATTTCAATACCAAATCAAGATTTATGTGTGTTACCCAGTGAAAGCTATATATACATAGATATGTATGTGGAAGGGTTTTTTCAATTGAAAAACAATTTTGGTGCATACCACTTTGGCGAAATTCCCTATGAACTAAATGGTATTGAAATTGACTATACAAGATAAGTTACAAAATGCTGGATGGAATAAACTTCATAATATACATAAATCTTCAAAATGGACATTTTAGTTTCTATGTACTACTTAAACTTTTTTATGATTTATAGTTTCAATAAATGTTAAACATGAGTTGACACTCTGGAGTAATAAGAACAATGAATATCTTGTACACTCGAATGTTTCCACTAAGAAAGCCAAACTTACAATTTCACTAATATGATGGAGAATTCCACATGTTCAATTATCTGATCAAAGTAAATTGAATATGATCAAAATGCTTAATAATGGCATTCCGTAGATGAGATTGTCATATGGATCCACACCTTAATATGGGGACCAATCACATATGGAATGTTAAACTGGGCGCTAATAAGGAACGTCCTCGATTTGTGTTGATTGCCTTTCAACAAGGCAACTAGTTTGTTCATTATGATCTTACTAACTTGAAAGTACATTTAAACTCAACCTCTTACCCTTATGACTGCCTTAGTATAAAATTCAAAAATGAGCGCTATGCGATTCTATATATATATATATATATATATATATATATATATATATATATGTATATCTAAGATTCCAACAAAGCTCCTACATGAAACAACTCCAACCTATTCTAACTGGCCAAGAGTTTAAAAATAATGCTCCAATTACACTGCTCTGGAAAAAATAACTTTTTGTCGCTCCTTTAAATAAAACTATGTGGACTATTTCGATGCGATAAACTCGAATCCGTTTTCGGTTTTTTCCCATCAGGTTCAGATTTTTTTTACGGGTGTGGAAATTTTTTGCCCCTAAATTAGCCAGGTACGTAGACATATTTCACCCTAACGAGTCATCCGATTTTAAAAAGTAAAACACCAGAAGATGTGTAACAAAATTGTTTTAATTTTAGTCGAATACAGTTTTTCCTTATCTCTTATCGTTTTGGAAATATTTAGAAGTTAATCGAGAAAAAATTTTTTTTCCTGCAAAATTCTTTTTTTGATTAAAAATGGAATTAAAAAAAATTTAATGCAAATATTCAATACTTTGCACCTTTATCTAATAGTTACAGATCTTAGAAATAAAAAAGCTATAAACTATAAAAATCGGTTATAAAATTTAGATTTTATTTTCAATTTACCGCAGGTACCCAATGTTGTAATGCTACCAATCTTTCATTTCGTTAGGTGAATAGGTAAAGGAACTAAAGCACAACGGTATTTTGCATGGTTCTTGGATATAAAAGTTATTTTTCACTAACCTGTAGTGCGATTCAGTAACTTTTAACAAATCGACAGTTGTTAAATTTAACAATTATTGTTATTGTTTGCACTAACGATTGTTCTATTCAGTAACCTCTTGTAAAAACTGTTGTTGAAAATTTTAAAATAGTGGCATCTTTGTCAAAATAAATGTCAAAAAGCGAAAATCACATAGAAGAATAAAAAAAAAGCAAAATGATAAATAATTTGTGCACTCACTCACTCCCTTTTTTCGTTGCAAGTTTTTGTTTTATTATACCCTTCACAAAAAAGTGAAAGGGTATATTTAGGTTTGTTATTCCGTGTGTAATTTTTTCGATATCAATATGCGACCCCATAAAATATATGTATATATTCTGGATCCTTATGAATAGCGATGACGATTGAGCGATGTCCGTCTGTCCGTCTGTGTGTACGTGAAATCGGTTTTGCCAAGCCCCCAGAAGAGCTAGAGACTTCGTTCTTGGACTGATGGATTGGAAGTGCGCCTAAATAGAGTGGTATTGAAAAAAAAGAAAAATCGGAAGGACGATTCCAGAGCTAGGAAGCTTAAACCTATTTCTCGACTCAAAATTAACACCAAAAACGAATTATTTTTTTTTGTTTATTTGTAAATTTAACCTATTTCAACTAGAAAAAAAGTTTATTTTCCAGGAATGGGAATCAAAAAAAATTTTTTTTGCAGATTCAATGTTTTGTGGTACATATAACAACTAAAACGCTTAAAACATTTAAATTTTTTTTTTAATAAAACCGTTTTATACATCACGAAGATTTGCATTGATGAAAAAAATTTTAAAAATTAAAAATTCTCATCCAGGGTTAGGAAATTTAAAATGTTTTTGTACATTAAAATACCTAAAAATCAACTAACGTCGTTTTTTCCTGGTTAAAATTATTTTTTGTCCTGGCAAAACAGAATTGGTATAAAAAAAAACAAACTTCGATTCTAGGGTTCGAAAACTGAAATATATTGTAGTGCATGAAAGTGACAGAAATGGTTAAAAATTTTTTGTTTTTTTTAAATAAAACCGCTTTATACATCATGAAGACTTGCATTGGTAAAAAATAATTTTAAAAAGTTTTCTTTTTCGCCTCCAGGGATGGAAAATTTAAATATTTTTTTTGGCACATTCGGTATTTTGTGGTACATATAATAACTAAAATGTTCAAAAATTTTAAGTTTTTCTTAAATAAAACCGTTTTTGGTATCATGAAGATTTGAATCGATGAAAAATAAATTTAAAAATTTAAATTTCCCATCCAGGGTTCGGAAATTTAAAATTTTTTTATACAATACATAACCGAAAATAAATTAACGGCGTTTTTTCCTGGTTAAAATTTTTTTTTATTTTGGCAAAACAAAATTGGTATTAAAAATTAAAAAAAAATTTCGATTCCGGCGTCGGATACTGCAATATTCTGTATTACATGAAAGTAATGAAAGTGGTTATAAATCTGTAGGTTTTCTTAAATAAAACCGCTTTATGCATCATGACGACTTCCATTGGTAAAAAAGAAAATTTTTATTTAATTTGCGCTTCCAGGGGTGGGAAGTTGAAATTTTTTTTCACATTTGGAATTTTGTGGTACATATAATAACTAAAATGTTTAAAAATTTCAAGTGTTTCTTAATTAAAATCGTTTTATACATCAGGAAGAGTTGCATTGATGAAAAAAATGTTTCGCTTCCAGGGGTGGGAAATTGAAATTTTTATATACATATATAAACCAAAAGGCAACTAACAGAGTTTTTTTTACTAATTAAAACAATTTTTTTTCAAGAAAAAAAATTAATATCAAGTATTTAAAAAATCTAAATTTCGATTCCAGGGTTGGATATTTGCAATATTTTATATAAGATGAAAGTTACCAAAATGGTTAAAAATTTGTACTTTTGCTTAAATAAAACCGCTTTACACATTATGAAGACTTGTATTGGTAAAAAAAAAATTTAAAAATTAAAATTTCGTTTCCAGGGTTGGGAAATTTTTAATATTTTTATTTTTAAAGTAACCAAAAATGCAACTGAAGTTGTTTTTATTTTTTGTTAATTGAAACTATTTTATAAGTTAGAAAGCAGACGTACGTTAGTGAAGGGTATATAAGATTCGGCACAGCCGAATATAGCACTTTTACTTGTTATTTTTATTATTTTTGCACTAGGTAAGTAAAAAATTTATTTATTTATATGTATTATATATATATTACATACATTGGTAGCGATTATATTGAGGGGAACGACACTGTTGCAGAGAATGTGCCTTGGGAAGAGGTAAGCTTAAGCGATTTAAATTTTCTAAAATTCTTTTTACAATTCTCTTCATTACTAGCAATTTCAACTACGGCTCGAGGAGGAAGACGAGACAGTCTTAAATTAAATGGCAGCGACGACAAGAAATGTTCTCGAGACTCCCAAGACACCAGGAAGAAATACACCTCGGAGGAGCTCTAAAAGAAAGCTGGATGAAGATGGTGATGGACGAAATAAAATGCTGGAAATCACAAAACAGCAACCTGACACCTTAAAGGAGCATATGATTGTTTAATTCTAAAAATTCACCATTTTCGTTATTACGGGTATTTTCTTTTCTAATAGATGCAAGCTGAAACAAACGCAGCGGCTGTTGAAGCCACCAAAATGATGGCAGAGGCCATTAAAACAATGGGAGAAGGGCTGAAGGAGATCGCTGCTGCGTTTAATAACCTGTCCAACTCCATCAACAACCTGTGATCGTGGAAACTATTTTCTTTTTTTATATATTTTATTTTTTTTTTAATTGTTGTCGTTATTTTGTTTTTTTATGAATTGTTTTTATTACTTTATTTTTTTATGAATTGTTTTTTTAATTTTTTTAATGAATTGTTTTTGTTATTAATGCAAAACGCCCTATCTAACATTTAAAAAGTTTTACAGTAAAAACTTATTTATATGAAGTATTTATAATAAGTCAAAATCTTATAATACAATGCAATATATATATATATATATATATATATATATATATATATAAATATATATATATATATATATATATATATATATATATATATATATTGCACAGATGCCGACAGAGTGAATTGACCACACGTCAGGGATGTAGTTAATCCGTATTATATCCGCTTTTGTGACTTACTGTACACGACCTATGCCTTCACATAAGAAGTGGCAATGTAGTTAACTACGGAATATTCCTCAGAAGAACCGTTATCTTACCGTTATCTGAGGTGTTGAAGTTGACTAGTGCGAGTGACACGCAAAACTTTCGGAAGAGAGTGAATAATCAGTGGTCTGGTTGCACTTAAAATATAATTGCCAACGAAGCTTGATGTTGACTGACTCAGAGCTGCTTTCGTTTCGCAAATGCATTTCGAGGACATTTGCTGAAATTGAGAGAAAGCTCATTGAGGTGATTATCGACATTAAGACCTACAGTTGGGATAACGTTGACGTTACGAAGTGGAGCCCCAATACATATCCAGAATCTTTTAAATCGAACCCGAATTAAAAGTTGCTGGCTCTTCTGCCTGATTACCGCTTAAATACTTTTATAGTGGAATGCAATTAGTTAAACAGTTATGCGTGGTAAATCCAGCGGCTTGCTGTATAAGTTTTGCGTTCGTGAGAGTATTTAAGCTGTAGATAAAATCGTCCATATTGTTAGGTTAAGTTAGGTCGAAAATAGAGGCCAGCAATATGTAAGTAAGAGCTGCCCCAAACCGTTCAGGTTTACACTTAAGATCCATAGGGTCTTTTTCTTGGGGAGTTTCCATTATAAATCCTAGAAACGTGTAAAATTGATTACGTTAAGAACCTACATATTTTCCTCAATGTATCTTCTTAATTCTCTCTTATTAGAACCCCTAAAACATTGCATTCCCGGTATAATTTCATGATTATATGTTTGTCTCCTGAGTTGACTAAAAGCTGGACAGTGGCACAAGTAGTGCTGAAGTGTTTCGTCATCCTCCTGGCAGGGTCTGCATGTTATATCATCAACAATAACCATGCAGTCCAGGTGATTCCTTAACTCCTGTTATTATATTAACCCGTCTCCAAAGTGGAAGCCTGCTTAATTTTAGCATTTCCTATGTCTTTTTTCCTTTGGGTTACCTCATAGAATTCTGGTCACTCTGGTCAGAGTACTGCCACTTTGTAGTTCTATAGCCCATTGCTTTAGCTCATTTTTAAGAACTTGAAATGGCTTAAGATTTTCTAGTGTGATGTCTGTCATTAATGCTCCCATCTTTGCTGGTTTATCTGCTTCAACATTGCCAAGTATATATTGATGTCCTGGAATCCATATTATCTTAATACTTCCACAGTGCGTGTATAAGTTTATCTCATGCTTGCTTAGTAATACGCACCGAGATTGGAACGCATAGTTCTTAGGGCCTCGATGACCTTCACCCTAGTACATACTTTCTAATTAGATGGCGGCGCAGTTTGATTGTACATATCTAATTGGGATTCTGTCGCACACAACCTCACGAGCGTTGTTCCTGGGTAAAATATGTATTATACTTTGATGTTTGGTTATGTATTGTCTCATCAGCCATTCACCCATTATTATTAATCTTGTAGCGGGCAAAGCTGCTTCATACTTAATTTGTATATCAATTGGTGATATTGATAAAATATTTTCCAACACTTTAATTGATGTGGTTTTTATTGCGCCACGTATACAACACTGTATTTGTATTTTTCGAACCTTCTCGTATAGAGGCAGTGTGCCATGTTTTGGCTCCTTCTCCATTTGTACCCGACTGTTCTTCTACAAATAGTTCAGACTCTTTGGGTTTTGGTTACCTTACTCCAGGATAACCTATAGTCAAGTATGCCAGTGATTTAACATTCTTGTTAGTTTATTTCGAAAAACCGATGATACGAAGACTGCAATTTTTCGATTTCTTCTAAGCAAAGAAATTTCCGTTTTTTCTGCGTTGACATTGAGACCTCTTCGGCTAGAATTTGAAGTACGATGTTAATGGTTATATTCCCTATACATTACCTCTTATTTTTGTGTCATTTACCTCGCAGCTCATCTCCCTATTTCTAAATATATGACTTATCCATGCAGTTAATCTTTCGTCTTAGTCGAAATTGCCTAGCGAATCAACAATGTTCCAGGTCGATATATTACCAAAAGCTCCTTTTATATAAATAAATGGCTGCAGATACCTACATCGAGAGATCTGTATATATGATATACAACTTCTTGTAGGGCTGTCTCAACGGACCTGCCTCTAATATAATATTGTGAAAATTTTATTAAATTGTGCGGAAATATTTCCTTCAAAATTGTGTCCACGATTCGCTCCAATGTTTTCGATAAAAATGAAGTTAAGCTAATAAGTTTTCGAATCTGCATAGCTTTCTTTGTCTGCTCTTGGAATAAAGACAATCCTATCTTCCCTCCATGCCAGGCGAGTGTACGCGTTTGTAAAATAGGTTGTAACGATATTAAGCAACCTATCCTATATTACGTCAATATTTTTCTGAAGAAGAGCTGGGAATATTCCATCAGGCCCAGCTGCTGTATAAGGCGAAAAGGTCTTCACTACATTATTTGTCATTTGAGTATTAGTAATTATGTAGTGGCTGCCCTCCTGCCTTCCGAATTGACAAGTGCCACAGGTTGGGTATGGGCTTTCGACAGAAGTTTCTTGATTTTGGAAGCTTCATTAACGCTGTCTATCTGCTTACAGAAAAGCTTCCAGGGTTATTATGGGTTTCGCCTGTTTCGGAGGGGACTACTATCCTTAAGAGATTATATCTATCTCTGAATCTATGCACCTCATAGTCTCAACTAATGGTGAATAGTTCTCGAGTTTGTTTTGTAAACCAGACCTGTTTGCTTGCGGCCGTTAATGGTGGTCATTTATTTCCTTGCGGCGCTTGGTCTGTCGTACTTCTAATTGCAGCAGCCTGTTGGTATTCGATGTACTCGAAGTTGAACTATTTGTCGCACGTGTTGCATTATGCCGTTCATTCGCTATCTGCTATTGGAAAAAGCACATGTACATATGTATGTGTGTCTTTTCAGAGTTAAAAAAGAATTTTTAAAGATCTCGTTGCATTCAATAGTGATTAATAAATTTGAACTGTCTTTCGAAATCAAAGAAGCTTTTAATAGCAAACTTATACACTTTATATGATATATGCACACACACGCCAATGACACCATTGTCAAAAAAATTTTTATACTGGCAATGCTATTCATACATGTATATAAGTAAATAAAAGGTGTGTAATGTCTGGCAATGCATCTGGCAATTCTTAAACACCCAATTTTTGTTGGTAGACAAATTTATGGTATTCCAATTCTCTGCCAATGAAATTGTAAGGTTTTCTTGCAATCGTCTGAAGAGACAATTTACCTTTTGCTAAAAATTTTTCGTTGTCACTATATTGTTAGGACATTGCCAGAACTTACAATATTGTAAGATCTGCCAATCGTGTATACATAGCTTTCAACATACACCCAATACTGTTTTTACACGAGTTTGAAATAACACGGTTTTTGAAAGTAAAGTTATCCTTAAAAGAGTTTTAAAAAACGACAATTCCCAAAAATATGTATTAATATAAAGTTATCCTGTTCTTACACGTTTTTTTTACACCGACAAAATAGTTTAGTTAGGGAATTCCCAATTTGTGCGTAAAAAATTTCTACCACTTTGTTTTCTGTGTTTATTGCTTGGAGATTCACTTATGTATATGTACATATTGCGCACGTTTTATTTAAACTTAGTCAGTGCTTCTCAGAGGTATTTTATTGTGAAAAGAAAGTTCTTACAAACATTTTTAATTTTGTAGTCGTGTTTATTTAAACTGGAGAACCTGTGTATGGATTTTGTTAGATATTAATACGGTGAGTTAATAACTGTACCATGAAATATTTATGTTAATAACTTAAAGTCATTAATTTAGCCATGACTAAACGAAAACGAAGGACTATTACTTGAAAAACAAAATATATATAATACAAATTCTGGACAGCCTAGAAAAAGGAATTTTGATATTTTAAGTTGTGCTTTTATTTCTTAAGAATCATTAAATAAAATAAAATATACATTGTATGAAAAGCTATTATAGAAATTTATCTAAGAGTTTTGTTTTTCTTTTCATTTCATATACGCATATATATACTAGTATCTATCGTGTAAAAAAAGAATTGGGTATAATTCAAAATTC
Organism: Linnaemya vulpina; assembly: GCA_963675445.1. Classification (NCBI taxonomy): domain Eukaryota; kingdom Metazoa; phylum Arthropoda; class Insecta; order Diptera; family Tachinidae; genus Linnaemya; species Linnaemya vulpina. The sequence goes on along the minus strand of OY776278.1, from coordinate 64,033,264 downwards.
GCTTAATATACCAGAATCAACTAGTATAAATTAGTACGATTTGTAGTAACGTGTATCAGAAAATCGTACTAAAACTCATATTTCGCTATTAAGGATGATCTAAAAGAAATAAAACACAATGCTCGAACATTTATCAGACCTCAAAAACCACATTTATTTACAGTTATTTTCCAATATAAATATACATATATGCAATTTTATTTCAAATGTTGAACATAAATATATATATGTTAACATAATATGTTAAAAGTGGAATTTTTTAACTAAGTACATTTGATACCAAAGTAAACTATGTAAATATTTTTTTTCTATAATGTAGTACTATTGCATATTTTCATTAGATGTTACATGTGGGGAATCATATTCCTACCTATCGGAGTTAAAGGTGTATATCATACTGCAAATATAGCTGATATTACTGTCATAACAATAAAGATTGAGTATTATTTATTAGTTGCAGAAAATACTGACAAACTATTGTCTATGTAAAATGAAAAATAACATGCATATGTATGTATATAGTATATATCAAATTATTTCGTAAATCGCAGGCGTTCGCTAGCTTCAAAATACAAACAGAGAAAGTCCAAAACCAAATGACTTATATAACACAGGAATAAATTTAAAACGTTTGAAACGTAAACAAATCTTCAAAGGCTTTTTATAGCAGTTAGTTTTGTTACACAGATATACAAACATTTTAATTAATATCGCAGCGACTAATTACTGTTGAAACATTGCAAACACGATAAAATACTTTACAAAGTAAATTTGTAAAGTATTTGGTGCGCATATGCCAGTGGGTGACTGAGACCATGTTAACCCTTATTCCATCCGTTTCTTAGCTGTACACGAGCTATGCCTCCACATAGCAACGTAGTTAACCAGGGAATAAATCAATACGCTTATTTGAGGCGTCGAAATTAACTAGTGCTAGTGAGACTTGATGTTGACCGGCTCTGAGCTGCTTTGCGACTGCGATAAAGATTAAAACCCCAATATTCCTTTTATTTCATTTTCAATTTGCGTAAGTATTTTTTATGAGTTTTAAACTCCTAAAATTAATTAATAATGATAACATATATGTATATATATAAATAACATAAAGACCTTAAGCTTAAAAGAAACTTGTATTATTGTATTAATTTTAGAATATTTTTTGTGGGAAATATTGGAATTAAAAAAAACTACTTTATTCTTTTATAACAAACACAAATTAGTTTCGACCAAAAATTTAAATTCTTAACAACCTCAAAAATCAGGAATAGACGTGAAACAAAATAATCTTGCCATTTCTAAGAAATATGTAATACAAAGTACAATATGTAAAATGAAAATTAATAATTATTTTTCCACAAATGTTTAATTTTGCTCAATAGTATTGTAAGTTGCCATTTTTCTTCGTTTTAACCTAAAAATTATAAAATGAATGCCTTAAATATTTGGACCTGACATGTGTTTTTCATGTTTAAGTAGTTTTAGACAATTGCGACTATTTCATGTAATAAAATTTTAATTTACTCGAAGTTTTGTGGAAGAGACCACCTATCCAAGAAAATATTTTCGTGATAGGAACCGAAAATAAAACTCAAACATATAACATAATTTACTTGCTGGTGTATAAAATTTATTGAATAAACATTATTTTTAATAATGTGTGTATGTTGTGTGTATACATATTTCTAATAAAAACATATTTATTTTATTATATGATGTGATTTTTTAACAAAATAATAATAATGATAATAATAATAATAATAATAATAATAATAATAATAATAATATATTTAAAAACAACTTGTAAACGAAATGCAATTTTGTTATTTAAATGCTAAAATAAAAATTATTATGTTTATTTTTCTTTAAATAAAATATGCATAAGTATTTAACATAAAATATATTGTGTTAGACAAGAAAATAATGCATTAGGAATTTGATAGAAAAATTTATGTATAATTAAAACAATTAAAAAACGCGTATATTAGTTTAGAGTTTCAATAAATACTTTTTAATAATTTGTGCTAAAATATGTTTTTTAAAATATTGCTAGTTTTTAATTATTTATAATAAAAAGCTTTTTGAATAACAGAAATTGTTAATACAATCGACCTTATGTATAAACATATATAAAGAAATTTACTTTTCAAAGGAAGACACATTGTTAGTGAAACGAGTTCTTTTTAAAGCATCATGTCAATAAAATTGTGTCAAAAAACTTTTAAAATGTTTTAATATAAAAATTAATGTGTGCTTTTATTGTTCTTTATGAAACTATTTGGAAAAGTAAAATTTAAAAGTTTTATTTTTCAACGAAAACGTTTGATTTTTAGAAATACACATTAAAGAGATTTTCAAAAATCTAATATGTCTTAAAACCATAATACCCGTTCTTAAGCTAAAAGAAATTTGCAGAAGTGTATTTCATTATTTGCTCTTCTAGTAAAGTCCCCCGTTAAGTTTTTATTATTTGTTATAGGTTTGCAATAATACATATATTAAATACTATATTTTATAACTGGTTTTCCTTCAAGTTATTTAAGTAAACTTAACAGGAAGAATAATAGTAGATTTCTTAATGCATGTTAAGTGTTAACAGCTTAACAACAGGTTGTTTAACAGAATGTTCGACATACATATAAAAAGTTAGATTAATCATTTTATTTACATACATGTATTGCTTTCGAAGCTACGTAACACAAAATAAATTTATTATTTTTAATTAATTAGTGAAACAAAACTGTTAAATAATGTGATCTAAAACTGCTTTTAAAACTTTAATTATTTATTGTTTTAGTTAAGGTATTGATAAAAATACTATTTTTCTGTATTATTTATTTCAGTCTTATATTGTAAAAAAAAAAAGAAATAAAGTAGAAAAGTGAATAGCATATATGTATTTACATTTCTTACAGAGTTCTTGCGAAATATTAGAATAGTAATAACATATTTTCTATTTGGTGATTAACATAAAGCACACATAATCACAATATATTTATAAATAATAATTTAATAAATTTAAAACTTAATATTTTTTTAACAGAAAAAAATTGCACAAAATATTCGAACAAAGTTTTTCATAAAAGACTGTACAGAAAATAAAACCGGGAAACATTAACTAGTGAAATACAATTTAAGCAGTTGCATTAATTTTATTCTAATTGTGTACATACAATCATAAACATTTATAAGTGGTTTATTCTTAATAAATTCTTTTCTTAAATACGTACATGCATACATACATTTAAATTAAAAAAGTCCTTGCATTTAAAAATAAAGGAAATCATTTAAACTTAAAAGTATTAACAAACTAAAGTTTAAATAAAACATGAAATAATGAGATGAAAATGTTAAACATGTTTTCGGTTTGACATGTGACAGAGCATGAAAAAACATGTCTTTAATTTAACATATACAAAATTCTCTGAAACTGCTTATATGGCGATACTCTTGTAAAAATGTATTTATATAGCATTTCCATTGCTTTGATTTCTATTCGTTTTGCCGCTCAAAATATCTTGAATTTCGTTTAAGCTTTTGCCTTTAGTTTCCGGCACAAAGACAAAAACAAAGACGGCTCCAACCACCGTGATGCCGGCAAATAACCAAAATGTTTCTCCACTACCTAGAGCCTCTTTCAAATTTACAAAAGTTTTGGTGACAATAAAGGCCAGTACCCAATTGGAGGTACCAGCAATGGAACCGGCCACACCCTTAATATCGGAAGCAAACAATTCACCCATCATCAACCATGGTACGGGCCCAAAACCAATAGAGAACATAATAATAAATACACATAAACTGCTAACGGGCAACCATCCGAGATTCGTAACTGAATCTTTATCGTTTTCTTTCATATAGAAGTATACACCCATGGCAACGGTGGATATGGCCATAACGATGGATGACGCCAAAAGCAAAAGACGACGACCCAGTTTATCGACAACCATAACGGATACAAAAGTTGCAATGACCTGCATTATACCAACTACAATAGTTGACAGGTTTTCATCAATACCTGTATCAGCATCCTGCAAAGATAAAAGCCAATATCGTAACATTAATAAAGATCTACATTAAGTTAATTTCAAATTGCGTTTCATCCGTTACAAGAGTTTTTTATAAAGTGATATTTAGCAAAGATTAATATTATTAATATAATTAGTAATTCACTGAAAACAAGTCTTTTAGTTGTGGAAAACAATTGTTTTGAACATCAAAAGCAATATCACTTCAAAAGTAAACCAATTTAATCCAGAATCCAGAAGAGATATTACCTATAGACTTTACATACTCGTATATAAATACGAGTATATGTATGGAGTACGAACTATTAAATTATCGTCAAGCTATTACATTTTACTTGGCACGCTATAACGGCATGATTTACAACAACTCACCTTGAAAATGTCGGTTGAATAGAAAATGTAGGCGTTTATACCAGATAATTGTTGGAAGAACATAAGACCCAAGCTAATGCACAAAGCCTTGATAGTGACGGGACGCATGAGGGCGCTGCCGATAGAAACAGGATTTTCCTTGATTTTACTTTCGGTATCCTTAAGTTCCTCGATTTCCATTTTATAGTCGTAGTCCTTGCCGCGTAACCATTGAATCGACTTAACTGCACTTTCGTTCTTATTTTTGCTCACCTGAAACGTAATTAAATAACAATATGATGTTCTATGCTTTTTTAAATAATTAAGAAAATAAACAACTCACTAAATAAGTGGGAGATTCTGGCATAAAGGCAAATATAGCTCCAAATATTAGAGGTATAATACCGCAAACAACACTTAGCCAAAATACACTCAAACCCGCGCCAATTGCATATACGAACAGAATACCAGCAGTTATCATCAACTGAAAGAAGCTGCCCAAGGTTCCTCGTATATCTTTTTGGGCTATTTCTCCCGTATACATTGGGGCAGTGACACAGAAAGCCCCACCCGAAATACCCAAAATAAAACGAGCCGTATACATCATTTCAACATTTTTAGCCCATATTAATAGACACCAGCCTAAGGTAAAAGGTAGCACTAGCAACAGCATAGTTAGTTTGCGTCCAATTAAATTGATTAGGAAACCAATAGGTATGCAAACGAATGCGGCACCCAGAGTCATGGCAGAACCAATCCATGAAAAAGCAGCAGCATCAATTGGGAAACCATATTCGCCATTTAGTAGACGCACTTGAGCTGGAGAAGTCCAGCCTAGCAGAGTACCAGCTGCAAAGGCACCGCCAGCGGCTGATAAGGCTGCTACATACTGTGGCAAGGTTTTAGAATTCGTTTCAGTAGTATGAACCATGTTGTCGAGTAAGTTGTCGTGATCCTGCAAATTATAATAAAGGAATACAATTTAGTTGCATGGTTTATTTATGTTAAATAATATTACAAAAACTTAAAATTGATGACTCAAAATATTTGTTGTTCATTGATGCATTCTTTTCAAAAGACTAAATGGAAAACGTTGCATTTGAAAACAGTTATTATTGATATTAAATTTATTGGTTGTTGGTTCACCGCTTACTCAATTGGTAACGATTGCAGAGGCGTACTGCGAGAAGTGTTTGCAGGAGATTTAATAGGAAACATTTTAAAGATTTATGTAACGGGTCGTTGATACACAATCAAAATACGAGACAAATATTTCTATAGGATGAGTAACATATTAAGTATGAGTGACACCAACGGCGCTTGATGGAAAATCAAATTATTTTAGTTGTTGACCATCATTAACCTACACGAGCTTGATAACAAGCATTTTGATCGTATTTAATTTTTAAAATTATAAATTCCAAACTGCTTTGAACATATTTATTTGATGAAGAGTATCACTATAAAATTTTCCATAACATTAGAAAATTTCCTTTGATCGTTTCTTAAATTTGCTGTGGACATATAATTTTGACCGCCCCTGGTTTTTATATACTTGTTTATTTATTTAAGGTATTTCTTTGCATTTATTCTAATGCCGATATTTAATTTATGATCCAAGATAACATTTGTTTTTCTTCGTTCTTAATATGGCATTTGGTATAGTTTCATTGATGGGAATTGAAAATATACCCTACAATCGTTAGATCATTAGGTAAATATTGTATAACATGCATTCTTTCCAAGAAGCTTTTGTTTTCAAAATGTTGTCGGCATTTAGTGTAATCACGCAATAAATCTGTTGCGCACAGTGGTTCAGTAACATACGAATACTGTTGCATTGATGCAAGTCCAGAGAAGCTGTCTGAATATTTTAGAATATTTTATAATTTAAGACCGCTCAGATTTTAATCTTTTTTAAAACTCCAAATCAAAACTAAATTCAAATATACATTCTTAATATATCATATATTTTCTTCGAAATATTATGAATATAAATTTGAATATATGCACATAATATATTTATATACAATATAAAATTTATTTTTGGGAAATGTTTCTTAACTCTAAATTTAAATTTGATGTTTTATTTTTTTAATTAATAATGAAAAGATCTAAGTGATAATTTTATTGGGTCTTAAACAGTTTGCGCCGTTTACTCCAATCTAGAGAAGTGTTTAGCTTAATTGTTAGAAATAAACACAGATGATTAAAGAAAAATTCAGATATTTTTCTTTAATCTATTACAAATTGTCCAACTTTGGTACTATTGCGAACTTCTAGTCAATTGATTAAAAATTTAAAAAATGTTAGTATCCTTAGCTAAATTATTTCAATAAATTTCTACTAGTTTTCAGTGGATATAAATATATTTTGATCAAAAATATAGTATAGGACTACTTTTTTATTTCTGGAATAATATAAATGATTTATTGATATTTCAGTTGCTTAACTGCAATGAAAATTGTTAGATTTAATATATAGTGTAGAATAAAAGTTTTCCTGTTTTCATACAATGTAATAATTGTGTTAAAAAATTAAGGGAAATACACAAATTTTGATGACTACGTCGCGATATTTAGCTTTTTAGACTGTTTTGTTTGCAATTTTCTAGTTTGGAAAAAATGGGTTAAAAGTCAGAAAAAAGTTTACAAGTGATCGAAAAGATGTGAATGGCAATGTTGGGGAAAATTGTTTTGCAGAATTGTCCAATAACCATTAGGCAAATTGCTGAGTACGTCGTAGCAGTGATGCGCTTTCTAGAATTGCTGAATTTAGGTACAAAACATGAGACTTGTTTCGGAATTGTTGAATGACGTCCACGGCGATCCAGATTTCCTTAAATGGGTCATAGCTGGTTATGATATCGAAAGGACAGCGTTTGGGACGATTGAGAAAAGAGAAACCAAATCGCGAAGTGAGCTTAAGCTGGCGCGAGTGTGCCTGAGTGGGAAAATATAAATATAATAAGAAATGCGAAACCTACTGTGAACTTACAAAACTTATAAATATATATGTATGTGTTAGGCACTATTCTTTAGAAACAACTATGCAGTTATGTGCGTTTAGTTGATGTAATAGTTGCAGTTGTAGTTACGTGCTTTTGATTTTCGCTCTTAATGTGTGTAATTTTTGTTATCTGACAGTGAAAATCAATCAGAAACTCTATTTTGTATTATTTTAAGTTTCGGGGTTGTGCGTTTCAGGTAGCGATATAGAAAGATTTGATTAAAGAACTGCAAATTCTAAACAACTGTGAATAGATGTATGTTGTGTGTAGGTATGCTTGATAATAATGTACATATCAGAGAACGAAATAGTGTACTCTTTTAGCCTTTGTGTACACAAGTTTACATCAATGACATCGAAAAAAAAGGCGTTGAAAAATGTATATATGCCACACTTTATACACAAATACATCTTGAGTGTACAGGACTGTGCATTGAAGGCATTGAAGACATTGAAAACATTGAATTCACTTTATGTCCGTATACACAAAAAATTAGTGTGTGTGTACAAGAAAATTGCATGTACACCTGCTGTACAATTTACACCCTCATTGCCTTTCTTTCGTTGTGTACACTTTTCGTTGTGTACACCTTCGGCCTGTACTTGTGTACATCTCATGTAAATGGCCTGATGGGATTTCGTGAGCTAACTCATAATACCCCATAAGTTACCTTATGGTTAACTCAAATTCCGACGGGGTGCTTTTGCAAACAAACACACGAATGGTGAAGGGTTATTTTCTTCAAAAGTAGTAGTAGATGTTTTAGAAAAAAAATTTTGATTTTGATGTTTGAATTGCTTGCAATCATTTCTGCAATATTAACACACAAGTTTACATCAACAACATCGAAAAAAATTTCACTGAAAAATGTATGCATGCCACACCTTATATACAAATAAATCTTGAATGTAAAGGACTGTGCATTGAAGAGATTGAAAACATTGAATTTACTTTATGTACGTATACACATTTACGGTGATGATAACATTAAATTTGTTTTGTATTTTCATAAAATTAATGTGTTTGAGCGCAGTAGGGAGAAATAACCCTCCACTATTCATGTGGTTGTTTGTGGGCAAAAGCATATACACGAGATGTACACAAGTGCAGGCATAGTTATACACAAGCAGAAGGTGTACACAACGAAAGAGAGGCAATGTCTATAGTGTATTCAAGGTGTCCATTAAATTTCTTGTACATTTCTGAGATCTCTGGTAAGAGTTCAGAAACTTGTGACAATATTGATGCAACTATTAGAACAATTCAACAAGCAAAATTTCCAACAATAATTGAGGTGGCAATGATATTATATTATATATTAATAGAACACAATGATTACATATTTTTACTACTGACGGATGAAATGGTAAATGTCTTTGAGAAATTTAACCATTTACTTAAATAATTTCAAATACAATTTCAGTCAGCTGAGAAATTGTTAGCTAAAGTAACTTACATATGGTCGATGTATAACATTCATCTTTGGTGCATATTTTTCTGCAATATATTATTAATTTTTATGTTTTCTGATTTTTCTGATCCATAATACGTATGCTCTATTTATGCATGGAATTAATGGTCACCATACTTCTCAGATACACTGACCCCGAATAACAATTAAGCAAACTACGTGTAGCAACTAGTGATAAACGTAAGTATGATAATTATTTTGGGGAAAAATGTTTATTGACTTATTTTTCAAGAGCTCACTGATATGTGGAAGAGCTAAGTTTTAAATACCTATTGTAATTTAAACTTATAATTGAAATGTATAATAATAAATCAAATGCAAAGAAAGTATTGAAACAACATTCCGCTTAACGTCTAATGCCTCTAATGTGCATTCCAAAACTATTGAATAATTATTTACGTGTTAGTACATACATACATACATATGTACGTACCAGACTATAAAAAAGTTTCAATGAAAAATAAAAACATGCCCTATTTGTCCTCTGTTAAATAACAAGTAAACCCTTGCATGTATTGGTGTTGTCTATTACTTCTACAAGAGAATCGCAACAACGGAAAAAGTAAAAGAAAACATGCTTTTACGCGCATAAACTTTATTATTAAAATTAGGCAAATGACGTTTTTATATAAAATAACTTTTCCATACATTTTGATTTCAAATTCAACTACGTAAATGCGGTATGTGACTAGACACACCCCCTTTGTTTAACCTTTAAATGCACTTGAAAATAATTCACATACATACGAGTAGGGCTGCCAAATACATTTGCGCTTGCTTCACCGTACAAATATAATAGGGCATGTCATACATTCCCATCGAAACAGTACAACTCAATAAAACATGCTATTTAATATTTCATTTTGATTCAATTTTATTGATATTATTTTTTCATACATCATAACAATTCTATTATGAACATTTGAAGTGAGTTCATTCCTAAGAAATTTTTCGTTTTCTAGGGACCCGACTATGGGAATTGAAACCGCTTTCGATCTCAATTACGTTCTATGCATGACTATATATTGGCACATATGAAACTAGATGAAAACTGCGTGAAATTGCCGAATTTAGTGGTGGACACCACTAAATATAGTGAAACTTTTCACTATAAGTTGAAAATATTATCACAAAGACTCAGTTCAAAGTTCTTTAAACTGTAATACAAACAATTCAGATCTAGATTCAGTTCAAGCTTAGTTTAACATAGTCTGAATCTGAAACACAGATTTTTGCGAAGAAGGCTTTCGTTTAGTAAATTTTACTTACAATTCCTAAACCAAGCACGGAGAAGATTTATAAAAAATAGTTTTCGCAAAAGTCAAATTTTACCCAAATAATTTCCTTAAGTATTTGGCAGTCTTTTCGTTGACTTTCGACATTAGTCTTTCTGTTTAATTAAACAGAAAGTTTGTTTACTATCTTTTGATGGTTTCAGTTATAGCTACACATGCCTATGAGTGAGCAAGCCAGCATTCTACATACATTTCTGTAGTTTCTTGCTACATGTGGCATCTTGTAAGAGATACACATATCCATGTGTAGAAATACATCTCCACACATACCTTCAGGTTCATGTATCTCTATTTGGCAAATCTCCATTTCTGTGTTCAGTGAAATACGTTCAGTTTATGGCTAATGTTATCACAAAGAACCGGAGCTAATAAGAGATTAATGACATATAAATACGAGAATGCTCTAATGAATGCACACCACACGGTCTACAAAAAACTCGTGTCATAACACATACCACACATACATTTTATCACTAAACTATAGATTTCCTTTCAATATCATATAATCGCATTCTTATAATTTTTAGCTTTAATATCCATGAATCTATCATTTTTCATAATTATTTTCGTCAACACATGCAAATTTATAATAGAAGACATAATAAATAGGAAGATGGTAAAACGTTATTGTTACTAACCATTATGATATTTGTATTGCTTGTGTATTTTATATTTTGCCAACATTTATTTTCGTGTGTACTAGCAAACACGCAAAAGCAAAGTCAATTTAAGGTCACTTTGTAATGCCCTTGCAGTCTTGTACATACTTTATTTACATCATTCGCCTTTGTAAACACATACATACGTACATATATGTATATTTCTTGGAAGTCGCCCACTTTCTACTTCATTCCTGATCAGCTGAGATACACTGCAATTAAGATGATATTAAAGGTTGCCTCACCATACTAACTGGTTCTGGATTGATGGTACTGATATACATGCACATGCAATTCCAGCCAAAAATATATTGAATTTTTTTAGTCAAGTATTTTATGACATGCTATGTTTGTAGCAAAACTCGAATTTTGGTATCATTTCACCAAGCCGCGATGGTTTCATATTGATTGTGCAACATTTTCATTGGTAAGTGTGTTTCTCCACATGTATACATACACGCAAATATATATATATATATATATATATATATATAACATATGTATATGTATATGTATACATATATATATATATATATATATATATATATATATGTATATGTATATGTATGTGTATATGTATATGTATATGTATATGTATATGTATATGTATATGTATATGTATATGTATATGTATATGTATATGTATATGTATATGTATATGTATATGTATATGTATATGTATATGTATATGTATATGTATATGTATATGTATATGTATATGTATATGTATATGTATATGTATATGTATATGTATATGTATATGTATATGTATATGTATATGTATATGTATATGTATATGTATATGTATATGTATATGTATATGTATATGTATATGTATATGTATATGTATATGTATATGTATATGTATATGTATATGTATATGTATATGTATATGTATATGTATATGTATATGTATATGTATATGTATATGTATATGTATATGTATATGTATATGTATATGTATATGTATATGTATATGTATATGTATATGTATATGTATATGTATATGTATATGTATATGTATATGTATATGTATATGTATATGTATATGTATATGTATATGTATATGTATATGTATATGTATATGTATATGTATATGTATATGTATATGTATATGTATATGTATATGTATATGTATATGTATATGTATATGTATATGTATATGTATATGTATATGTATATGTATATGTATATGTATATGTATATGTATATGTATATGTATATGTATATGTATATGTATATGTATATGTATATGTATATGTATATGTATATGTATATGTATATGTATATGTATATGTATATGTATATGTATATGTATATGTATATGTATATGTATATGTATATGTATATGTATATGTATATGTATAAGTATATGTATATGCTTTTCACAATTTCTAAGTTTAAGGCTAATGTGTGTAGTAAATAGACCGCAGCTATTTCTATATACTCGAACATAGTTTTGGTCATGTGAGAAGGTATGCAGTATTTAAAAAAAGAGACAGAAAAATGCTTTGAAATTAAAAAAAATTTTTTTTTTTGTTAAATAAATTTAATTTATGTTAAAAAAGTATTCGTTTTCTGTTATCCACTGTCATTTGATTATCATTTTCATAATTCGATAACCATAATGTTGACGGTCAACATCGACCAACATGTTCATACGGCAATCGATAGTCGAAATGGCCTTGTTAATCTGGTGATTATTCCAATCGAAATAATCAATTAGGGAATAATATTCTTAGTAATAATTGTTATAATTATTTTTATAACCCTCATAATCAAACTTTGCTTCAGGAATTGGTTTAAAAGTAGGTATTTGGTGTTTTTCGCCTTCACCGTAATAAAATATTTTTATCGTTTTTATGTTAGTTATTTTTATAGGTAAAGAATATAATATATATGTAATTTATTTTAATCACTATTGTTTTTGAATATATTAAGTACTAGGGTCAGCTTTTTATAAAATAATTTTCACAAAAACTGATCTCAGTTTTTAATAAACTAGAAAATAGTTATAGGCAATTTGTTTTCAAAATTATATGTGCATGTTTGTGTGATATATAGTTCAGTGAAGGAAATATTAATATTAAAAATAAATGTGTCTGTAAGTATACATATGTGTACATATATAGTATATGTGGTAAACTGAAGTATGTATTTTTTATTGAATGAAAGTTTTCGTTACATTTAAGCAGACGATTTATCGTCAAATGCAAAATATTTAGATAAAATGTACTCTTCCAATTTGCAGGGATCACCAATGTAAAGAGAAATTCACTATATACGAGTAGAAATTGCCTAAAATGTTAACGATGACTCAATCGGTGTTTTTAAAATCAATTTATAATAATGAGGATTGATTGAAAGTTAAAACTTGGTTTAAACGTTAGAACCATGAAGAAATGTATGATTTTGCGTTTATATTTCAGGTTTAATAAACACCTGATCATAATAAATAAAATCTCCCATACAAGTAAGCTTATTTGTTGTTGTACTTCTCTTTACTTTTTATAACACTTAATAAAAAAAGCATATTACAGCTGTTTTTGGTTCTATATGTGTATAGAAATTTTACATTGCGGTCTAATAGATAAATTCTGTTATATTTCGCAAATTAATGTATTAATATCATGGAAATACAAGGCGAAAAATGCTTGGCAATCACATTATATCATACAAAAACCATGCGAATTCTTTCTAAAAAAATGCAAATGTGGTTGATTTATCTTCACTCATCATCAGATATTTTCAAAAAACAAGGTTGCAATTCATAAAACCTACTTTTAAAAACTGCAAAAGTGGTTTAAAGTTGGTTTTTCTAAAGCCATTTTAGATGGCAAAAGAGGTTATTTTTAACGTTAAAACTAGAATTTATTAATATCATCATTCAAATAGTTGCCCCTTTTTTCCGATAAAACCCCTTTATGTGCTTCTTCCCGAATATTTTATCTAATTCGCTTTAAAATTACTTCCCATAACTTTCAATGCCACCTTATCAAAAGTATATAGCTTGTGAACAGGATTTTTTTTGCTTTTCCTTATGGTTTGATTTATAGATTTTTGTTCAACAATGTTATGAACTTACTTACAGTCGAAAGAGGAGGGAAATAACCCACATTGTAATATTTTTATAATTACTAAGAGGAAGAAAAGTAAATAAGACTTGTTTAATTATAAGACGGGATTGACTTTCATTGCTTGTGAATGTGCATGTTAGCAGTAGAATACAAAAAGAAAACACTGGTTCTATATATACGTTATTTTAAGTTTTTAATTTAAGTCTATTTGAAACTTAAAACGGTATGTATAACACTAATCTTCTTTTGGAATTAATTAAAATATCAAGGCTGGTACACGTTAATTAAGTACGAACAGCTTCCTACTTATTTAACAGCTGTTTTGATTTCGTTTGTGTGGAGAATTCAAATGTTTAATCCGAAATCAACACAAAAAATACAATGCCCAAGAAGTGAAATATATAAAAATTTTACTAATATGCCTTTCATACATTCAAAATTATTACATCTAATTTGCTCCAGGTTGGATTACAAGTCGAAGAATTTGAAATAGGGGTGGTATTGGGGTAGGTGTACGATTATGGAGGAATATTTTTTTGTCTAAAATAATATTTATAGTATTTCAAACTAATTTTGAATTAAAAATATGCAGATGTACTGTTTTGAATGATACTAGTGTAGGGTTTGACCAAAATTAATAACTTATCGGATATTTTAATAGTTTTAGCATTATTTCTTTTGTGAATAAATATATTGCATGAATGTGTTTCCGAGTCAGATACAGGAACTATTGGATCTAAGTCAGTTCCACTATTGGTTTTTTATATATGATCATACGTTGACTAAAAATAACAATCTTGTTTTGTGTAGGTATGTTCGTACGAATATAGTTGTACACACATATATACAATGTGCATTGTACATAAGTTTTCACATATACATATGAAAGCAGAATTCAAAGTGTCGTAACAATTAATATTATAAATTTATTCAATCGGAAATATATGCAGTCAGTTCATTTGAATTTCATTAAAATAGTTGAAGAATTTTTGTGACATTTTGAAAAAAGTAAATAAATCAGTAACATTGAATTGATATTGCAATTATATAAACAAGCATTTAAATTAATTACAATTGAAGAAATTTTAGAACATTTCGCGGTTGCAATTATAAAAATTTTAAATTTTAGTTAAATCGAAACATACATATATGATATCGAAACATACTTCCATACTTCCGTAATACAAAAAAGTATGATCTTTGATGTAACTTTAGTGAAAATCTAACTATTTTTCTGATGATATTCTATCTTCAGCTCTTTGCTCTTTTTTGAAATTCACCAATAAAATGTGTAAAAAATATTACTATTCAATGTTTCAATGGTTCACTATTAAATTGTTGTGCATTATTTCATTATTTACAATTCAAGGCAAATGTAATAAAAAATGATTATCACCGTGATATTTATTTTAAAAATCATGCTAAGTTTATTACGTTTATGTAGTGGTTGTGTTCTTAGCAAAGTTGACAACCGATACCGATACCGCTTAAAAGTGAATACCGGTATGAACACCGATACCGAAATAATTTTTCCATTATATATCGGTATTGTTATACCGTTTCCCTTGACACCGGTGTTATACCGGTATTTACTAGTACTATACCGGTATTATATTTTCGGTTTGAAATAAAAATAACTTTCGAACTGAACAGAAAGCGAAACATGTTGCATGTTTGTTAACTTGATGCTCTGCAGTCAGTGCAGAACAGTTTAGAACGGTTATTTTCAGGAAGTACATTATGAATCCAAATCGCAATAGGTTAGACTCGGCCTAACTTGGAAATGTCCTGAGAAAATTCATTTATTATTAGATATATTCAATAAATGAAAATCATACAAGATTAAAAAAATGTTAGCTTTGAAAAATATTTTAATATATAATTGAAATACATCTTAAAAATTTTGAAGTTTTTGTTATTTGTCGTCATTTAAGATGAAGTCCTGAATTTTGAATTAAACTTTATTTGAATGCATTACTTTATTTACTTTGTTTATAAACAAAGTAAATAAAGTAATGCATAAATGCTAATGAAATTTTAACTCCTAATGCAAATATTGAATATATGATATTACCTAATAATTAGGAATGTTCCTAATAATTAGATATGTTAATGTAATACACTATAGAATTTTTAATACCGGTATACATATACCAATATAATTTCAATACCATTGCCGAAATGAAATTTTTTTAATACCGTCGGTATCGGTATAAAGATACGAAATAAAGATATTTTAATACCGATACCGTTGCCGATACCGAAATTCATTTCGGTTGCCAACCTTGGTTCTTAGTTATTTTTAAATATTCAGTAAGTTGGCAGCACTTTTTATTGAATAACCGGTTTTTAATTTGAAAATTTTCATTAGTGTTATTATATTATTATTTACTTTCTTAAACAAATTTTTTTATATAAGAAAAGTTTGTTTCGACAATATAATAACTTCGTTTCTAATAAATCATTGTACATAATATTAACATAGTGCGAAACATTCACTTTAATTTAAAAAAATTTATGAATAAACTTAACTTAGTAAAGCTTTATTTTAAATAAATAATATAATAACTTACATAAGGTTGTTTCCTAAACAACCTTATGAACGTAAATTGAAAAACTGTTTCTGTTAGAGAAAAACTAAATATATATATATATATATATATATATATATATATATATATGTATATATATATATATATATATATATATATATATATATACATATATATATATATATATATATATATATACATATATATATATATATATATATATATATATATATACATATATATATAAGTTTGATTTTTGAGGTTCTTTTATATTAATATTTAATATTCGATATTTCGATATTTCGGTAACCATCGGTTAATTTCTTCAGGAAAGTATTTAGTATTGTAAAAATGTTCTTTTCAATATAACATATATATATATATATATATATATATATATATATATGTATATGTCTATTTATATATGTATATATATATATATATATATATATATATATATGTAGGTATACGAATTTTTTTTCTTTTTTAACATCATATATCATAAATTTTAAACATTAAAACATACTAACTCTGAAATCTATAAGTAGTATATATTAGTAAGATTTTAAATATTAAAACGTACTAACTGTAATATATATATAAATATTATGAATACTACAATTCTTTTAATGTTATATTATTAATATAAACAACAATTGAAAGTTTTTTTTGTTTTGTTTTTAATAAAAAATTTAGCATAATACAAGAATTACACAATAAAGTTTATTGTAAATTATCTTAGTATTGCATACGAACAGAAGATTGTAACAACAGTGGAGAAGAATAGACTTAAAATAATGACTCAAGCTGGATTCACCCATGGTTTCAGAACGAATTTCACGTTCTAAAAATTTTTTTTTCTATGTAGTTTGACGTGTCTGTTTTAGAGAGTGAGAGAGAGAGCGAAAGAGAGTAACGTGTTTCGGAACCTGAATTGGTTTAAGCGATTCACCCACTTCGCGCATTTGTTCTGCAACATCAAGGCTACCATGTGAAATAATTTTGTAAACTATGTGTGTGAGTTTTACAATTGTTCAATATCACTATTTATTTAATTTTATTTATAACAATATTTACCAGTTATATATTTTTTAATACAAAACAAATGCTCCGTATTTTATTATATACACAAACAATACGAAACAAATGTGTATAAAACAAGTTCTGTATTTTACTATACATATGTATGTACATATAATATGCTGTGGCACCTCAGTTCTACTTCACTTAAGAAATTAAACTTTCTGGCACCGCAGTTGCAATGTTTGGGAACGTGAATTAAAATTAGACCAATTCAGGCACCGAAACACGTTACTCTCTTTCGCTCTCTCTCTTACTCTCTAAAACAGAAACGTCAAACTACATATAAAAAAAACATGTTTCCGAACGTAAAATTCGTTCTGAAACCATGGGTGAATCTAGCTTCGAAAAACTAGAAATGTTCTAGAACGTCAATATTGTACTGAAACCATGGGTGAATCCAGCTTTAGATTATTTGGGTTACCTAAAGTTCACAGAGAAGGAAAAGTGGACTTTATTGGAAACATTTACTAAGGTAGATTAAAATTTGTTTTGTTGAATTTTAAAATTTTAAAATATTATAATATTAATCAAGCTTATGGTCGTTTTTTATCAAATTATATTTGGTCTAATTTTTATTTGATATTTCGTTAACAGCTTGTTAACATCTTCAGGAAATAAAAATTTTTATTTCATATGGTGTATAATAAACTGATAAGGTCAATATAGATTACAATAGGTATTTTAATTTTAAGTTTTTTTCATATCGTATTTATATGCAATCTATTTTTCAATAATAAGCAAATTAATTAAAACATATGTATATATATTAACATGAATTTTAACCTAAATTAATGGCGTTTTCTTTTTTCGAAAACATATCACACTTTTTCATTTCTTTTCTAAAAAGTGTCAGTTTGTAGAAGTTTTAAAACAGAAATTAAGTTTCGAAGCGGGTCTTGAATTAATTTCTTATAAATTTTTTTGTTTTCAAATCAAAGAAGGCTAAAATTATCTGTTCAAAAGTGAAAGAAATGTTGCATTCCTTTTTCACATAAGATTAAAACATAATTATGTACATTAATTCTATTTAACAGATAATCGATATCCCTATATTCATAAATTATTATTAAGGGTTTAATGACATATTGATGGTCAAAAATTGCTAAATGTGTATTCATAAATGTTTAATAGTATCTGTAAAACAATTTTTCTTCTTATTTCCTTTTTTCTTCATTGTAAAAATATTTTCCAATCCTTTTAAAAACTTTTATAAACAAAAGTCTTTAAATAAAAGTGGATGTAATAACTTTGGTTTCCAGAATACGTACATCAGTAATATTCATTTGTGCAAAGAAATATTTTTTAATTGAATATTACAAAGACGATCGCTGATATATATATATATCAGCTGCCCTTCATACCAGCATACCTTATCTTCGACCAACCAGTTGGTATTTCTTTTTCTTTTTTTTTCTGATGTCGTGCATTTATTGATTATGTTCTGAAATTGTGTCTTCAAGTAAATCAATGTTATTTAGTGATGCACAAACATTAACATGATTAACAGATGACTAGTCAGATACTTGTCGAACTTTAAGATCAGCAAACGTAGGTTTTTAGTATAATTTATCGCTCTTTGTTAATTTACCTTTAAGTATCACTACATGAGCTTTGTTAAATTTCTTTTCTAAGCAATTTGAAGAAAAGTTTTTATGATATTTTTCCATTTAAACCCATTACTTAAACAATAGAATCTTATTATGTACAATATGTGACATATTATTTTCAACAAAGTTGGGAATAGAAAAGAAAAATATGGTAAAAATGTTTTATTGCTAATCAGCGTTATTAAAAGTTTATGAATACACATTTTCATTAAACCCTCACAACTGAAAATCTATTTCATAGCTTTTACGTAGTTTAACTCTGCTATAAGAAAATTTTATGAATTAGACCGTATATATTTACATACATACAATAATTTATTTATACACCATTTTCTAAATGGAAGATCAAGCACATGTTGTCTTTTTAATCTATGTACTTCTTCTTCATCATCTGGTTGGAGTGGTAGCTAAGTCTGTGAAGGTTTTTGATTGATATCGCTGAAGTATTTCTATGTTGGAGGTACTCGCAGTATCCGAAAATTGAATTCATACTTTAAATTTTATTTTCAACAAAAAGGATTACCTATGGATTCTCCAGCATTGTAGCAATATTTGTTATGGAAGAGTCGTTAAATACATGTATAACCAATCTTAACGTTAAACCTCAATTTATTACAAAATACGTAGATGATTTGTTTTGTATTATATCTGAGAATGGAATTGAGGATATGCTAGATACATTAAATAGTTTTAATAGTAATATATATTACATTTACAATTGAGAAATAATGTAATTTAGAGTTGCCTTATTTAGATACTTTATTTATGAGGAGAGATACAATATAGTAACGGATTGGTATCAAAAGCCAACAGCTTCGGGTAGGATAATTAATTATTATTCTAAACACAATAAGAGAATTATAATTAATATCGCAAAAAAATTTATAGAAAAAGTCTTCACAATTACTGATAGCGTATTTCATATAAAAATTAAAAGAAGGATAATTAGAGAAACTCCTATATATATATATATATATATATATATATATATATATATATACATATATATATATATATATATATATATATATATACATATATATATATATATATATATATATATATATACATACATATATATATATATATATATATATATATATATGTATAATATACATATACATTGTATATATATATATACATATACATTGTATATATATATATATACATATATATATGTATATATATATATATATATATATACATATATATAAATATATATATATATATATATATATATATATACATATATATATATATATATATATATATATGTATATATATGTATATATATAGATATAT
Source organism: Linnaemya vulpina (assembly GCA_963675445.1). Taxonomy (NCBI): domain Eukaryota; kingdom Metazoa; phylum Arthropoda; class Insecta; order Diptera; family Tachinidae; genus Linnaemya; species Linnaemya vulpina. Next base: position 64,012,832 of record OY776278.1, on the reverse strand, counting down.
ATATATATATATATATATATAAATATATGTATATATATGTATATATATATATATATATACATATATATATATATATATATATATATATATATGTATATATATGTATATATATATATGTATATATATATATATATATATATATATATATATGTAGTTTGCAGGGGTTTCGCTAGTATATATATATATATATATATATATATATATACATATATATATATATATATACATATATGTATATATATATATATATATATATATATATATATATATGTATATTATTGTATATATATATATATATATATATATATATATATATACATATATATATATATATATATATATATATACATATAGATATATATATATATATATATATATATATATATATACTAGCGAAACCCCTGCACACTACGTAGTGCAAAAAGCGTTTTCGGCGTAAATATACAAAACCGATGGTTTGCCAACGAGCGAACACGCTACATAGAACTGTCCATGTGAGAAGACTGGATGCACTAAATTCACTCCACAAATTTCTAAAGATTGGCCTTGCGCCTAATTAATGGTAATTGCAATGTCGATATAGGAATGACAATGTTTGCCTAAAATCGCCTGACAATAGAACCAACGCACCACTAAACAACTCTGAGTTATCTCGCAGATCTTTCATTATTCTTTCCAAAGCTTCCACAGATATCTTATTCGCGTACTCATTTATATGACGTGGGCTGTGCATGGACCGTGTATCATATTTTGCACAACAACATCATATAATTCAGGATCACTTATGTGATCTTTAATTTCAGAACATATAACATTGTTAACTTCATGCGATGTGACTTTATTCACCAACCATATTGAAACGTGAGCGTGTGGCAAACCACGCTTTTGCCACTCTACAGAATACATCCAGCACTTCACTTCACCAACCACTTTAGATTTCATGCTAAAACCCATAAGCGCTTTAAATTTCTGCTTAGAAACACGGGCAGTGATATCATGGCGGTCGGTAGGACATTGGCCAGCGAATAAATTATCTTTAATGTCTCTCCATTCCGGGTTATATGTAAATGTTATAAATAAATCTGGTCGACCGTAATGACGCACATAAGTCATTGAATTCTGCGCGTACTCATGCATATGACGTGGGCTGGGCATAATGTATTTAAATATTTATGTTTTTAGTGTTGTATTTATATGTAATTTATTTCATAGATTCCCGAAGTTGTGTTTTAGATTAGCTAAGTATATAAGTTAAATTAATGGCCTGACTAAAATTGAATTGTAATGAATTTAAAAATGAATTGTATTTCAGTTTTTCAAACTATTATCTCAAGTATTTCCAAATGATTGCAATGTTCACTTAAATTGTTAAAATTCATGAACCAATCACATACAGAAACCGTATGTACATAAAAACCTTGGTATTGAACTTCAATTACTAACACAACTTATTTGCAACTTATTTATATATATATATATATATATATATATATATATATATATGTATATGTACACACATACTGATACACATAGTATATACACATAGTACATACATATATTTGCATATGTATAAACAGAATATAAAATAAAAATCAACGTGCTATTATAAACAAGTATATTTTCTTTATTTATGTTTTACTTTTGATTGGCCTTTGGCCAACAATTTTTCAATGAACTTTTTCCATTGATAATACTCGGACAATGGATTTGCAAATTAGTTAATAAGGCAGTGAACAAAGTAAAAAAGTAAATATATATTTAAAAGAACGGGGGCGTTTTTTAATTTAGTACATACAAACATACGTTGAAGATATTTTAAAATGACAAAGACATCTCATAATGTTAATAATAACCATGCGTTGCTATAGGAACTCAGATTTTTCCGGAACATATTTTTTGCAATAAATCTACTCCAACAGGCTTGGAAATGCGCAATAGATATGTATATAAAAAAATTTGCATTTGCTCTTTTAACTAATACAATAATATTTTTTTACTTGCGGCGATCTGGCTGATTAATTTGTAAGAGATTTGATCAAACAACTCTTTTTGGTCACTAGCAGCTAGTTAATGTCAAATATACATATAAACTGTGTCACCATGTGCGTGTTTGTTTTAAAATCACTTTGGACTGTGGATATAATAACAATTATACTTTACTTGCAAAAGCCATCAGGGCATCAATTCATGACAAATTTAACCAAGTGTCGAGAGTGTATGGGTGTTAGATTTTATTTAAAATTATATAAAAAGAAATCCGTCGAAATTTCAAACCAATTTAAATAGAAATTTCGTTAGATATTGAACGCAGTAATTTGTCCTTAGATGTAAATAGTTGCTATCATTTGTCAAATTATATGGGTGCCAATAGACTTTCCTAATATTTAAACTACTGCATATGTCGTAAATACATAAACATTCCACTGAACAGTTATCTTTAAAGTTTTATTAAAGTTTTATATTAAAACATATGATTTATTTCAATATATATATATATATTTTAATCTGGAACGATAAAATATATTCCTTAGAATTCAAAAAATGTTTGGCTCAATGAGCACATAAAAAACGCTGCAAAAAATGCAGTAAAAAGCCTCACAGTAGAAAGTTGAATTAGATTTGACCAAAATAGTACTTTATGTATCAATCATACATAAAAAGATATCGGATAATTTTTTTACTGACGACTAGTGTAATTAATATTTATATATGCGTGAATTTGATCGTTTTCAAATATGTATGAATTAATTAATGATATTTGTTAGTATGTATAAGTTTAATATTAAATGACAAACACTTTTAATTACATACATACAACAAGTTGTTGATGGCATTTTAATTCCAATTCTTAATGTCGCTTAGCAAAAATTTGTGAAATTTTTTTGTTTAAGGTATTAAACTTTTGATACAATACAAAAATTTTTGAATATTTTTCTGTTATTAACAACTATAAGAACAACTTTGAATGTAACCAAACTTGGCCATTTTATATCTGTCACTACACATGAAATATTATTGTTCAAAGTTTGTTGTTATAGATTTTTTTTGATTATGTGAGGCTTTAAGCACTGCAACCTAAAGGATCTTTTCTGCAGCCCATATGTTCATGGATGCAGATGAAGCCAAATAATAAAGTCTACGAACTTCATTCTACTCAGAATTACAGGACATGTGCTCCGGACTATCTTCCTGTATTTCGTATAGTGCACATTATTGTAATAAAATTGGTCTCCCCTGAAAACGCAGCAGTTTGTAAACAAGCTTGTTATTTTTGTTCAGTGCCGGTATATGTATGTTGGAATCTGTTTTAGGATAGCGTAATATATTGTATTGCTTGTACATATACATACATACATACATACATAAGCAAAGGCTGACAAATTCTATTATATTATTCTGCAGTTTGGTATGTATATCAATGTGAAGTACCAAAAAAGCATTCAGGCTCTATAACGCTACGTTGGGCTCCTCACAGTCACTATATTTTCGGCCTCATTTCCAAATATATAAGGCTGAAAATCCCTACCAAACAGTTTCTCCTTGTCGATACATTTATTTCTCATGAATTACATTTTCTGGGGTCCGAATTCGACAATTGGGGTTCTTTCACAATTGCTTAACTCTCTTGGAATATTAGATCACTTTCAAGGCTGAAAATTCTTGGCAGTATGCGGTTTTTCTTAGAAGAAAGTACTTTATCTTCCTGTACAGGATATTGTCATTGCAACAGATAGTAAAACAATTCAGCAAATTAATTGATGTGTATATGGAAAGTTCAGATGTATGTAATAAAGGGAAAAATTCTACATTATTTTACCATAATTTTAAGTAAAAATCACATATCGCATATAAAGGTTTGATATATGTGTAACATAACTAATAATATTTCATTAAAGCCTTAAAGGTTAAAATTAAATTAAAATTTCTAGTTTTATTTTGAATATGGGCAGGTTTTTATAACGCACTCGTTCAACAATACTGCATTAAGTCAAAATTTTTGATTTTATATGGTTCAAAATACCCATAGTTCTGGCTACCCTTTCTTAATAGAATTACATGTTGGGACCTTTTTCCTGCTGAAATGGGTAATTTCTGTAAATGCAAAATTATTTTGAGCGATTGGCCTTGAAAAATAAATGTGTTTTTGTATAAAGAGTACTATTTTAAGTTAAGTTGTTATTATAAAAATAAAAGTTTCTTTTAGTCAGGTAGTATTTTGCTCAGGCTAAGTAAATTTTTTGTTTTAATTCGAAATATGACTGTTTTCATGAAATATTGCTCAACTTTTTCTTTGAGTTGTTAATGTTTTCGCGAAATAACTCTGTTTTCAATTGAGTTGTTACTGTTTTGATGAAATTGTTTTATTATCACTTTATCATTTTGCATTTCAGCAATATAGTTTATTAAACATAATGGTGAACATTTGAGATTAAAAGGTCTAATTCAATTTAAAAAAATTAGTTGTCCAAATAAAGAGCATTATTCACTACGCAGAGCAACAAATATAAGCAGTGAAAGTTGTCATTCTTCTTGGGGCGGCATTGCAGATCCATTCAGTAATAATTCGGAAAATGATTTTTATCGGAGTTTGATTTACATCAGGAAGTGTTAAAAAATTAAATGCGAAAAAAGTGAACATTATAATAAACGACAGAAACGAAAAAAAATTAAGGAACTCAAGGTATTCGTATTCATCGATTTATAATTCTTCAAAGACGATAAAAGGGAAGCTTGTGGTGAAAAGTGTCGCCTTCAATGTAGTGAAAAAATAACATTTTGTTTACTTTTTTCATTTCATGTTTATCTGTTTTATTAAAAATGTATTAAAAAAAACAACTCGAAATATTTATTTCTTATAAACAAAAATAATTCAAGAAGGTTATAGTAACTAAAAAATCGCTTTTCTATCTGCAGAAAATGAACAAATAAAAAGGTAATGCAGCGCAACACAACAACTGATGGGTTTTCTAAATAATGCCGAACTTTTGTTAATGAAAACTGCCTTAAGCGTTAAGAAAACAGTGTTTTGTCTCTGCTGAAAACTTTGACGTTTTTGAGTTAATACAGTATTTTTGAACGAATGCGATAAAAGTTTGAAATATTCAAGCGAATAAACATTCTTTAAATCTCTGGCGCACATGTTTAGGTTTTGTGAAATTTGTTGCTCAATGAATCTACAATATAAAATAAATGTTGTTAGCCTTGGTAATTAGATAAC